>JAJHZJ010000518.1:5047992-5109740 GCA_023548195.1 Bettongia penicillata ogilbyi | reverse complement strand
ACTTGGGGGATGAGTTCAAGCAAGTCTTTGCTTTTACTTAGCCATCTTGGCTCTGGCACCCCATCTTTTGAAAAAAAATTTATTTTTAGTTTTCAATGTTCACTTCCATAAAATTTTGAGATTTAAATTTCCTCCCCTTCCTTTTTTCTCCCCCTCCCCAAGATGGCATGCAATTTGATGTAGTCTCTACCTACACTTTCATATTAAACATATTTTCACATTTGCCATGATGTAAAGCAGAAGTAGAACCAAAGGGAGGAACCAAAAGAAAGAAAAAAAATAACAAAGAAAAGGAGAGCAAATAATAAGTTTCTACCTGCATACAAACTCCATAGTTCTTTCTCTGAATGTGAATAACATTTTGCACCAAGAGGTCTTTTGGGAGTTGTCTTAAATCTTTGCATTGATGAGAAGAACTAAGTCTATCAAAATCAGTCATTGTACAATGTGACCGTTACTATGTACATTGTTCTATGGATTCTGCTCACTTCACTTAGCATCAGTTCATATAAGTCTTTCCAGGTTTTTCTAAAGTCTGTTTACTCATCATTTCTTATAGAACAATAGTATTCCATTACATTCATATACCACAACTCATTCAGTCATTCCCCAATTGATAGGCATCCTCTCCTTTTCTAATTCTTAGCCACAACAAATAGAGCTACTATAAATATTTTTGTACATGTGGGTCTTTTTTCCCCATTTGTATGATCTCTTTGGGATGCAGACCTAGAAATGGTATTGCTGGGCCAAAGGGTAATTTCATTTTTATAGCCCTTTGGTCGTAGTTCCAAATCGCTCTCCAAAATGATTGGATTAGTTCACAGCTCCACCAACGATGCATTAATGTTCCAACTTCCCCACATCATTTCCAATATCTACTATTTTTCTGTTTTGTCATGTTAGCCAATCTGGTAAGTGTGATGTGGTACCTCTGAATTGTTTTGATTTGCATTTCTTTAATCAATAGTTATTTAGAGCATTTTTCATATAACTATAGATAGTTTTAATTTCCTCCTTTGAAAACTGCCTGTTCATGTTCTTTGATTATTTCTCATCTAGAGAATGACTTTTATTTTTATAAATTTGACTCAGTTGTCTATATATTTTAGAAATGAGACTTTTATCAGAGACACTGGCTGCAAAAATTGTTTCCCAGAATTCTGCTTCCCTTCTAACATTGGATGCATTGGCTTTGGGCAAAAAACTTTTCAATTTTATGTAAGTTCCTCCTAGTACTGAATCCTATGAAGAATCTTTTGAGGTACATATTTATGAGGCAATTATGCTCATTTTGCAGATGAGGAAACAGAGGCTAAAGTGAGTTAAGTGACTAATCCCAAACATTATGTGTGATAATTCCTAGGAAAGTGTATAGAACACCAATCTTCAGAATTTTCATGGTGTTCCTTCTATTGTACCACACTACACCTCAGCCTCAATTAGACTCAGTTTCCTCATATAGCAAAAGAGGATTTGGAATAGTTGACTGTCAAAGTATCCTTTATTTCTGATGTTCTAAGTTCACACCAAATGCTTTAAAAAATTTATTGCCTACAAACTGAATCCTGACTTTGGAAACTATTGCACCAAATAATGCAAACAAATTTTATGCATTATTTACTTTGGCTGAATATAGGGTCTGATAAATAATTTTGAGCATGTTTAATAAATTCATTTAAGAATCTAATCCAAGGATTACAGATATTCTTTTTTAATCTTTTTTTCAAATTAAATTTTTAAATTTTAAATTTAATTTTAATTTAATGTATTTGAATTTTATAAATTTAAATAATATAAATTTTAAAATTTAGAATTCTTTTCAAATTAAAAGGAGTTTATTAAAAACACCAAGGCAGTAGCATCACATCTGTCATGAAGAACCAATCCCAAGAATTCAAACCAGGGTTACTTTTAAAAATAATTATTTTATAATAAGGAAAAACAATCCTGATAGGTTCATGTCTCCAACAGGGGATAGTTTATTGTGACTCAGTTCCTCCCTCAGTATTGCAATTGGCCTACATTTCAAATTGGGAGATGGGTTAATGAACATTCCTGGCAGTTGCTGTTACATACTCTAAGGGATAATGAATGCATCATGTAAGAGTAATCCTGTCCTATCAGCTGTTAGTGATTGATTCTCCTAAGTGTGTGTGTGTGTGTGTGTGTGTGTGTGTGTGTGCGTGTGTGTGTGTGTGTGTGTAAAATCTGACCATGGACTAAGTTTAACTGTTAGAAATTGCAAATGGAGAAGTAAAGCTTCTAAGTAAAGTAAAAAGTAGAACGGAAGACTTCAAAGAGAATGAAAT
The DNA here is from genome assembly GCA_023548195.1 of Bettongia penicillata ogilbyi. Lineage (NCBI taxonomy): Eukaryota > Metazoa > Chordata > Mammalia > Diprotodontia > Potoroidae > Bettongia > Bettongia penicillata. The sequence continues at coordinate 5,107,428 of JAJHZJ010000518.1, read as the reverse complement.
TTTCAATCTTTACTTTAAAAAAGTCTTCTGAAATGGAAAATATAACCAGGCAATACAATGAGAAGAATGTAAATTGTAATTTTGATAGTATTATAAAGGAAAGCATGAAATTGGTACCCGTATATGATATTTTAGCTTATGATAATTTAAAGATCATTTTTCATTATATCTGACATTGATCACAGTCTTTATGTAGAGATATTTTTCCCCCAAATCTGGTTGCCTGCAACAGAAGCACGAAGACTTAGAAACTGAAAAGCAACAATTAAAACCATTAGTATAATTTGTAATTGCAAAATAATTTATAATTGCTTAATAACAAATGAGTGATATTTATATAGTGCTTAATATATACTGCCATTTTATCTTTGCCAATTTATTTCTTTGGATAATGGGAGGGGATCTAGATTGGAAACTGGACTGGTGATCTGAAGGTCCTACCATTCTTGGGGTAATAGGGATTACCTGCTGGTAACTAGCAGTTGTTTGGTGTTGGCCTTGTTGGCAGAGATGGTGAGCCCCTTGTTCTATTCCTGTTTCCTTCTATTGCATCTGGTAAACTATAGGTGAAGGTACAATCATGGCTGTTGTTGAACCCCAAAATTAGAAAGAGTCTGCTCTAAGACAGAGACAAACAAAACTAGGGTGTGTGTCCACACATTTTAATTTCTCTCAAGGTGGCTTGACGTGCATTGCATGGGAGTTACAGTACAAAATTAGCCCCACCCCAGCAAGGGGACCAGTTCAGAACTGGCTTGACTTGGGATTTTGGTGTACAATGTTATATGCCCTTTGAAGAGTAGGTGTTCCCAAAGAGTGCCAATCAAGTCTGATTGGTCAATGCACTGGGAAATGGGCTATATTAAAATGAGATTTTGAGTATGTGACTTAGGTCATGTAATCTTGGTACAATACTTTTCAGCAAGGTCTGTTCACACTTGCCATCATCATTCTGCCTCCCTATAGAGTGCATACCTCTTCTGTCAGACCAACCCCTCCCATCATACCAGAAGGATCATAGCCTTGGGCCATCTAGGCAGAAGAATCTATTTCCACCTAAATCTGAGCAGATTAAATCAATTTAGGCCTGGGTTGGAGTTTGTCACCCTATGGAGTATGCATGGGGAAGGAAAATACCCCAGTTCAGTGAATGAGAAGGACATCTATAAAGAGGTGAGCATCAACATGATTTATCATGTTATTGACCAGAGTTTTTAGGTTTTCCAAATTATTCATTGATGCAACATTGATGTTGCAGTATAAATTGTTCTGACTCTTCTTATTTTATTATATATCAGCTCATGTAATTCCTATCAATTCTTTCTAAAACATCTCCTCTTCATTTTTACAGTATAATCATATCCAAAATAGTATTCCATTTCCATTCATTTATCATATCACCCAATTGATGGGTGCTCCCTTATTTAATTGCTCTTTATAGAAAAATAGTTGCTATAAATTAATGGGGTATTTACTAAGAACCTACTATGTGTCAGACCTTGTGCTATGTGGGAAGAATACAAAAATGAAAAATGTATTCCTAGTTATCTAGTATTTTACACAAAATTGCTATTTAATACATGTTTGTTAAATTGAATGAAATCTAAGAATGATTGCATATTGTTTTCAAGTTAAATAATTTGATAAAAAACTCTATCCTATATTTATTCTTATTCTTTAATTATATACTGAAAATCTTTATAGTTGAAATAGTTAATTTATAATGTATTTAATCACTGTATTCTATATTAGTTTAATAATTTTTTATTAAGCATGTATTGTGTGCCAAGCACTTAGCTAGTCAGTAGGGATATAGTTTTCAAATTTTTCTCTCTAACAGGTAGTAAATTACCTGCCACATAGTAGAAGCTTAACAAATGCTTTTAATCCATAAACACAGGCCTTGCTTTCAAAGTGCTTGGTATCTGATAGAGTAAATAAAGCACACACAAATAATGTAGGGGGAGAGGTTACTTCTAAGGGCTAAAAGAATACTGAACAAAGAGATCCAGTTGTCAAAACAGTAATAATTACTGCAACAGCAATAGCTTATCATGATTTACAATTTTACCTAGATTTAGAACTTGGTTTTTGTTTGTGTTCATCCTTTGTTTTTGAAGAAGACCACCACATCAGAGAAATGATGACATGACTTGCACTTGACTTTCTTTTGAGTGAGATAGGGCTGTGCAAGGTCATGAGCCTCACTTTCTCCTCCTGAGTCATCTGGATCCAATGATTCATCAGGATAACTGGAGATGGCCCAGGATCAAGTGGGAGATCTTGGCCTTTTTAGACTAACGTCTCTTCAGGTACTCACTTAGAGGGTAGTAATGTTCATTCCATGAATAGGCCTCTTATTTTTTTTTTATTTATTTACTTTTATTTTTTTAAAATTAAACTATTTTATTTGCTTTCATTGTTCGACAATCACTTCCATATATATTAGATTTTTTTCCCTCCCTCCCTCTCATTTCCCCCACCCTCTTCACCTCGTCCCTGAGACAGCACACAATCTTACATAAACTCTACATGTACATTCCTGTTTTCATAGAAGAATTAAAACGAATGGGAACAGCCATAAAACAAAACAAAATGAAGCATAATACAAAAGAAAATGGTCTGCTTCTATCTGTGATCCAATTCCATAGTTTATTCTCTGTATGAAGAAGGTGTTTTGCCTCGGGGGTCCATTGGAAATTTTTTAAGTCCTTGCATTACAATGACGTACTAAGTCTACCAGAAAAATTCCTCTCACACTGCGGTTGTTGCTGTGTACAAAGTTCTCCTGGTTCCGCTCCTTTCACTCAGCATCGGTTCATATAAATCCTTCCAAGCCTCTCTGAAGTCTTCCTGTTCATTTCTTATAGCACAATAGTATTCCATTACATTCAACTTGTTCAGTCATTCCCCAATTGATGGGCATCCCCTTTATTTTCAGTTTTTGGCCACCACAAAGAGTGTTGCTATAAATATTTTTTTTACATGTGGGACACTTTTCCATTTCCATGATCTCTTTGGGATAGAATCCCAGAAGTGATATTGTTGGGTCAAAGGGTACATACATTTCTGTTGCCTTTTGGGCATAGGTCCAAATTTGTCTCCAGAATGGTTGGATCAGCTCACACTCCACCAGAAATGAATTAGTGATCCAACTCTCCCACATCTTCTCCAAAATTTATCATCTTCCTGTTTTTTCATGTTAGGCAATCTGGTAGGTGGGATGTAGGGCTTAAGAGTTATTTTGATTTGCATCTCTCTAATCAATTGTGATCTAGAGCATTGTTTCATATGATTAGAGATAGCTTTAATTTCTTCCTCTGAAAACTCCCTGTTCATATCCTATGACCATTTAACAGTTGAGAAATGTCTTTTATTCTGGTATATTTGACTCAGTTCTGTATATATTTTAGAAATGATGCTAGTTGCAAAAACTAGATACTAGTTGCAAAAATTCTTTCCCAGTTTTCTGCTTCCCTTCTAATCTTGGTTGCATTGGGTTTGTTTGTGCAAAATCTTTTCAATTTAATGTAATCAAAATTATCCATTTTGCACTTCAAAATGTTCTCTATCATTTGTTTGGTCATAAATTTCTCCATTCTCCATAAATCTGACAAATACACTATTCCTTGCTCCCCTAATTTGTTTATAGTATCAGTCTTTGTACCTGAATCATGTATCCATTTGAACTTTATTCTTGTGTACAGAGTTCAGACGTTGGTCTATGCTCAGTTTCCACCACACTGTTATCCCAGCAATTTTTGTCAAACAGTGAGTTCTTTTCTCAGAAGCTGGAGTCTTTGGGTTTATCAAACAGTAGATTACTATAGTCATTGACCACTGTGTCTTGTGTATTTAACCTATTCCACTGATCTACCAGTCTGTTTCTTAGCCATTACCAAGTAGTTTTGAAGATGGCTGTTTTATAACAAAATTTGAGATCTGGTAGGGCTAGACCACCTTCACTAGCATTTCTTTTCATTAGTTCCCTTGATATTCTGGACCTTTTGTTCTTCCAGATGAATTTTGATATTTTTTTTCTAGTTCTAGAAAATAATTAAATGGTAGTTTGATTTGTATGGCACTGAATAAGTAAATTAATTTAGGTAGAATTGTCATTTTTATTATATTAACTCAGTGACCTACAAGCAACTGATGCTTTTTCCATTTACTTAGATCCACTTAGTTTATTTGTGTGAAAAGTGTTGTGTAATTGTGTACATATAGTCCCTGGGTTTGTTTTGGTAGGTAGACTCTCAGATATTTTATAGTGTCTACCATAGCTTTAAATGGGATTCCTCTTTCTATCTCTTGCTGTTGGGCTTTGTTAGTAATATATAGAAATGCAGATGATTTATCTGGGTTTATTGTGTAACCTACAACTTTGCCCAAGTTGTTTATTATTTCAAGTAGTTTTTTACTTGATTTGCTAGGATTCTCTAAACATATCATCATATCATCTGCAAAGAGAGATAATTTAGTTTCTTCCTTGCCTATTCTAATTTCTTCAATTACCTTTTTTTCTCTTATTGCTACAGGTAGCATTTCTAATACCATATTGAATAACAGTGGTGATAATGGACATCCTTCTTTAACCCCTGATCTTATTGGAAATGTATCTAGCTTGTCCCCATTGCATATAATGCTTACTGATGGTTTTAGATAGATACTGCTTATTATTTTATGGAAAGTTCCATTTACTCCTATGCTTTCCAGTGTTTTCAATAGGAATGGGTGTTGTATTTTTTCTGCATCTATTCAGATAATCATGTGGTTTCTGTTAGTTTTATTGTTGATATCATATAATAATGCTGACAATTTTCCTAATAGTGAACCAGCCCTGCATTCCTGATATAAATCCTACCTGATCATAATGTATTATTCTCCTAATAAGTTGTATTCTTTTTGCTAATATGTTATTTAAAATTTTTGCATCTATGTTCATTAGAGAAATGGTCTATAATTTTCTTTATATGTTTTGGTTCTTCCTGGTTTAGGTATCAGAACCATATATTATCATAAAAATAATTTGATAAACTCCTTCTTCCCCAATTTTCCCCAATAGTCTATGTAGTGTTGGAATTAACTGCTTTAAATGTTTTATAGAATTAACTTGTAAATCCATCTGGCTCTGGAGATTTTTTTCCTAGGAAGTTCATTAATGGCTTGTTCAATTTCTTTTTCTGAGATGGATTTAAGTGTTCAACTTCCTCTTCTGTTAATTGGGGCAATTTACATTTTTTAACTTAATCATCCATCTCATTTAGATGGTCAAATTTCTGGGCATATAGTTGGGCAAAGTAATTTCTTATTATTGTTTAATTTCCTACTCATTGGAGATTAGGTCACCCTTTTCATTTTTGATATTATATTTTGATAAAAACCTTAATTAAGGTTTTTTTTTATCAAATTGCCCAAAGGTTTGTCAATTTTATTGTTTTTTTTTATAAAACCAACTCTTAGTTTTATTTATTAGTTCAATAGTTTTCTTAATTTTAATTTTATTAACCTCTCCTTCTGATTTCAGTATTTCTAATTTGGTAATTACTTGGGGATTTTCAATTTACTGTTTTCCTATCTTTTTCAGCTGCACGCCCAATTCATGGCTCTCCTCTTTCTCTATTTTATTCACGTAGGCATTCAAAGAAGTAAAACTTCTGCTCCTCGAAGTCCAGTGGCAAGGGAGAGCGTCGAGGTCCAGTAGCCCTGCTGGAGAAGAAACTCCCGCCACTGAGGCCCTTTCCCTCTGACTAGCTGGTGTTGCTCCCCGTGTGTGGGGAGAGGAAGCCCATCCACACTTGCAGCCAAAATGCCCAAGAGGAAGGTCAACTCAGCAGAAGGGGAAGTAAGGGAGGAGCCCAAAAGAAGGTCGACTAGGTTAACAGCTAAACCAGTCCTTGCAAAGGTTAACCCTAAGCCTAAAAAGACAGCTGGAAAGAATAAATCTGAGGCCAAAAAAGTTCACACAAAAGGAAAAAAAAGAGTAAAAGGAAAACAAGTAGAAGCTACTAACCAAAAAGAGAATAAAGATGACTTGCCTTCAGAAAATGGAGAAACTAAAAATGAAGAGGTTCCACTCTTAGATTCAGCAGGAGAGAAAGAAATAAAGTCTGAATAACATCTTATACCCAGTGTTTTAACAATTGTCCCTGCTCCCTCCCTTCTTGTACAATTCAGAGGAATATTTTTATCAACTATTTTGTAAATGCCAGTTTTTTAGTAGCTCTAGAAACACATTTTTAAGAAAGACGCAATCCTACCTCATCACAATGATTTTTTAAAACATTTAGATAAATGTAAGCCAATTTAAAGTTCCTGTTTAAAGGGGTGAAATGCACTGGTTGTCAGACTGGTTTGTTGTTTGTTTTAATACAACCAGAAATTAGTAGAATATTGACTAGTATGGTTTAGTGTGTCTTGTGCATAGACTTAACATTCCATAGGCAGTTTTGACATATTAAAGGAAGCATAGACAGCAATTTGAAGTTGTGACCATGAATTTTAAAGCTTTTGTTTTAATCTGTATCCAACTTGTCTTTCGGTACAATTGTTTCATAAATAAAATTGTTCCCTGGTGTTGGATCTCCCTTTCAAAATTATGTGCTATCTGTCACATTGTCATCTTTGGTAGTGGTGGTACATTTTTTTTTCTAATAACTTTATTAATGTGCTTTAAAAGACTGGATAAGCTGTATAACAAGTACAGTTTTATCAAATACAGAATTAGTGGAATTTTACTTGCTAAAGTTCCATGTTCAGGATACCGGTATTTGATAACCTCCTTTTAGGGAGAATTGCCTCCAAACTTAAAGTAAGAAAGTCACTGGAATAACAGGTCAGAAAAGGATTACAACTACATAATTTTTAGACTTTTCTAGAACTTTTTAATTTTACAATTTATTCATAGTGTTTATGTACTAATTACCAAATGAACTAATAAAATCTTGGTTATAAAATAAAAAATAAGAAGTAAAACTTCCCCTAAGAAGTGCTTTTGTAGTCTCCCATAAGAGTTAGGAGGCTGGCTCATTATTGTCATTCTCTTGAATGAAGTTGATTGTTTCTGTAATTTATTAATTAACCCACTCATTCTTTATGAGTAGATTGTTTAGTTTCCAATTAATCTTTGGTTTATATGTCCATGGCCTTTGATTACATATAATTTTTATTACATTATGATCCGAGAAGGATGTCTTGACCATCTCTGCCTTTCAGCACTGGATTCTGAAGTTTTTATGACCTAGTACATGATCAATTTTGTATATGTTCCATGTGCTGCTGAGAAAAAGGTATATTTCTTTTATCCCCATTCAGTTGTCTCCAGAGATCTATCACATCAACCTTATCTAGAGCTTTATTCACCTCCTTACTTCTTTCTTGTTTATTTTTAGGTTAGATTTATCAAATACAGATAAGGGGAGGTTGAGGTCCCCCACTAGTACTAGTATTTGCTGTCTGTCTCTTTCTGTAGCTCCGTTAACTTCTTCTCTAAGAATTTGGATGCTATACTATTTGGAGAATATATATTTAGTAATGAAATTGCTTTGCTGTCTATGGTGTTTTTTTAGCAAGATATAGTTTCCTTCCTTATCTGTCCTTATCTAATAGATTAGATCTATTTCTGCTTTTTCTTTGTTTGAGATTAGGATTGCTACCCCTGCTTTTTTTACATCAGCTGAAATACAATATGTTCTGCTACAACCTTTTTCCTTTACCCTGTGCACATCCCCCTATTTCAAATGTGTTTCTTGTAAATGACATATTGTTGGATTATGGTTTTTAATTCATTCTGCTTTCTATCTCCATTTTATGGGAGAGTTTGTCCTATTCACTTTCATAGTTATAATTACTATCTGTGTCTTTCCCTCCATCCCTTTCCCCCCACCATTTATGCTTTCAGTTCTCCCTTCCCCTCCACAATAGTTTAAATTTTTAACCTCTGCCTCCCTCAGTCTTCCTTCTCTTCTTTCAGCACCCCTCCTTTTAATCTATTTTTCCCTTTCTACTTCTTCTCTCCCTTTTAGCTTTCTCTACCTTTTTCTTTCCTCCTTCCCCTCCCACTGCCTAGAGAGTTACCTGTATTTCTCTACTTAACTTTGTTGTTCCTTCCTTGAACCCAATCAGTTGAGAGTAACTTGTCTCCCTCCCCTCTTTCCCTCTAATGTAATATATTTTTGTACCTCTTTCTGTGATGTAATTTACATTTTTCTGCCTCCTCCTTTTTACATCTCCCGTTACAATCCCTTCTCATTCTTAAATCATATTCTTATCATGATATCATTTACTTTATACCTCTCCCTCTATCTATATATATAATATCACTTTTATATATCACAATAAATATACAATTCTCAAGATTAACAAGTATTATCTTCCCTTATAGGAATGTACACAGTTTGTCCATATTGAATAACAAGCTTCTCCCCCGCCACTTTGCCCCTGTTTGCCTTTTAATGCATCTCTTGAAATCTGTGTTTGAAGATCAAATTTCCTATTAAGCTCTGGCCTTTCCATCAGGAAGGTCTGGAAATCCCTTATTTCACTGAATGTCTATCTCCTTGCCTGAAATATTATGCTCAATTTTGCTGGGTAAGTGATGGTTTGTTGTAGTCCCAGCTCCCTTGTCTTTCAGAATATCATGTTCCAATCCCTCTGATCTTTCAGTGTAGAAGCTGCAAGTTCCTGTGTGATCCTGACCATAGCTCCTCAATATTTGAATTGTTTTTTCTGGCTGCCTGCAGTATTTTCTCCTTCACTTAAGAGTTCTGGAATTTGGCAATGATATTCCTTGGTGTTTTTAGTTTAGGATCCCTTTGAGGAAGTTAACAGCGGATTTTTTTTTTGATGACTCTTTTGCCCTCTGGATCTAGGACTTCTGGGCAATTTTCCTTCATAATTTCTTGGAAGGTATTGTCCAGGCTCTTTTCTTCATCATGGCTCTTCTGTATACCAATAATCCTTAGATTTTCTCTCCTGGATCTATTTTCCAAGTCAGTTGTTTTTCCAATTAGATATTTTACATTTCCTTCTATCTTTTCGTTCTTTAGATTCTGTTTGACTGATTTTTTATATCTCATAGGATCAATAGCATCGACTTGCCTGATTCTAATTTTTATCAAATTGTTTCTTCAGTTAACTTTTCCATCAGTTTTTCCATCTGTCCAATTGTTCCTTTTAAGGAGTTATTTTCTCCAGTTAGGTTTTGTACTTCTTTCCCATTTGACCAAATTTCATTTTAAATTTTTCTGTGATTTCCTTTTTCATATTTTTAAAATAATTGGTCAGTTTTTCTTCTATGTCTCTAATATGGCTTTTAAAATCCTTTCTGAGCTCTTCCAAGGAAGCTCTTTGTGCTTCACATCAATTCATATTCCCTTCAGAACTGAAGTTTCCCTGAAACTTCAGAAGTTTCAGATGGGAGTGCAGTCTCAATGCTGACCTCTTTGGTACTTGTGTTTTGGTCCTTGTCCCTATAGAAACATCCTATAGTCTTTTCTTTTCTGTTTTTCTTCTTACTCATGATACTCACCCTTTTCCTGGCTTTTAAAGTAGATCTCTGCATCTGAGGCACAGGGGACTGTGTCCTACAGTTCTTTTTCCTAAAACTTGAGGCTTTGTGTATTGTGGCCTCTGGTTATATCAGCTAGAAGCTAAAATGTTGTAGTTTACCTGGTGCTGAACTGGTTGGTGTTGGAAAGCAGAGACCAGGTAAAATCTTTTTTGGATTTCCCTGGCATTATCCTGGAGTTAGCTGCATGGATGTGGGGAAGGGATGGTCTGGCCAAAGGAGGTCTCCTCTGCTGAGCTACAGCATAGGCAAGCTCAGGCGCTGGTGAACCTCTCTGTGCTAGCGTCTTCCTGATTCCCCTGGGGTGCTGAGGCACTCCTGAGCTACTCCTATTGGTGCTTGCAGGCTTCACCACCCTGGGGTTAACGATCTTCTTCTGGTTTGCTGAGGTGGGGCTGTCTGAGACAGCTCTGGCCCTGCACTAGCCCCCAAGCAAGAGGGATCCTCCTTTGCGATTTTCCTAGCCTCATAGGCTGAGACTGTTTACCCCTTCTGTTACTCCCACGCTCCCAGGACTCTTCCTGAGGAGATATTCTCTGGGATCTTCAAGGTCAACAAGGGGAGGGAGATAGCAGTTACTGTTCACCCTGCCATCTTGACTTCAGGAATTCGCAGAATAAACCTTTTTAAGAAGTACTCAGGGAATGGCCCCTTTAATGAGAAAAAGAAAAAGTAATAACTAAATCAAAATGGGAGGGAAGGAGAAACAGTTACTATTGATAATCACTCCAGAAAATAGCAATAAAGTGGAGCTTGGGCAGGGACCTATTGTTGTCCAATCTATGGGCTTTAGAGAGCTCTGGGTTTAAGGTTTTGGGAAAGACAAAAAAGGAAGGAAGAAAGGAAGGAAGGAAGGAAGGAAGGAAGGAAGGAAGGAAGGAAGGAAGGAAGGAAGGAAGGAAGGAAGGAAGAAGGGAAGGAGGGAGGGAGGGAAGGAAGGAAGGAAGGAAGGAAGGAAGGAAGGAAGGAAGGAAGGAAGGAAGGAAGGAAGGAAGGAAGGAAGGAGGGAAGGAAGGAAGGAAGGAAGAAGAAAAAAGGGAAGAAAGAGAGAAAGAGAGATAAAGACACCTAGCCAATAAACCTCAAGTTAACTGGGCATCCTCTGGCCATCCAAATTTACCTTCCTTTGGAGAGGAGAAGGAAGAGGGGAGACAGAAGGGAGAGGATGAGTTGAGTTACCTGCTAGCTGGGTTGCTATGGTTGCCATTCAGGCAGCTTGGTCTACTTACAGGTTGTGTTCATCCTTCACCTTCGAAGAAGACCATGACATCAGAGAAATGATTTGCACTTGACTTTGTTTTGCGTGAAGGAGGGCTGCTCAAGGTCACCAGACTCACTTTCTCCTCCTCAGCCATCTGGCAATTTGGGTTAGTCTAATTTTAAAAGTGTTATTTTCTTCAGATTGGTGCCCCTGCCCACTTGCCTGGATCTCAGTGCTTGGTGTTGGGCTACGGCCTCAACCTTGTCAGGCATGTCTAGACATTGATTTGGTGACCCTGGTCCTTCAACCATGTGAAGTTTGGATTAGTCAAAGGGTAGCAGGTGAGAACCTAGAAAGTTACACGTGGCGTCCAGGTCACAGGTTCCCCAGCCCTGATCTAGAAAATATAGTTAGAAAATATTTTGGAATTATAGGCATTTCTTAATTTTCTAAGGGTTAGGTTTTTATTTTTAGATGGGTAAAGCTAAGTGTTTTGTATTCATCTAACTAATACCAAGGGTTATCCAGTCAGTAAGCCCCAAAATAAAATGTCATCCTCAGTATATTTATACATTTTTCAGAGCCAGATAGCATAAGCCTCTTACCCAGTACCTCAAAAGAGAAAACAAAAGATACTTGCAACCCTCCTACAAAACAACTCCCCTAATCAAGCTTCCCTCAATGGACAGGTCCATCAATGGGTGGAAAAGATTCTTGTTAATCATATTATTCAATCAGAAACACTTTTAGTAAAACAAAAACAGCAGCCAATTTGACTTTGCATGGCCTTACACCATCTAGTACACCTCTTTTATTTTACAAATAAGTAACCTGAGATCCAGGGAATGACTTAGCCAAGAACACACAAGTAGTAATTGTCTGATGTGGAATTGGAACTCAGGTCCTCTCTCTCCAAATCCAGTTCCTTTTCCTCTTATTGAAATGTCTTTCTATAAATGAAATAATGGATAGGTAGCAGTCTTCTCTGGCACTACCTAGTAGGAATCTACATAGATCTAGAAGTCTATAGGACTTCTTCACTTTGGTCTATGTGCATTCTCAGCCCTGTTTTCTGCCCTCATGGCCCTCTGTTTATAGATAATTCATCCCACTCTTACCTGCTTTCCCACACTTCTCCTCCCATAAAGAAGTCAACCCTGAAACTTAGTTCTTGATCAATCTCTCTATCTCCCTCCACATCCTCTCTCACAGTAGAGAAAATGGGATTGCTTCCATGGAAATACAACTGACTTTGTAATTAGAGGATTTGAATTCAAATATAACTTTGAATCTGGACTATCTGTACATTCTGTGTACCCTAATCAAATAACATTCCTGGGCCTCCATTTTCTACTCTTTAAAGCAAAGATTTTGAACTAAATGGACTATTCTACTTCTAGGAATATTAGTCACTATATTATATACATATAAGTTCAGTCTCTTTTTAGCAAGTATTTATACTGCTTATATCATGACATTTTAATGGTCATTTATATGTGTGAAACTGGTCCTACTGATATACCTTCCCACACACAGAAGTATAAATATAGCAGTGACTCCCCAGACTATGAGAGAGCAAAGGCTAATATACTGAGAGACAAATGCTGGGGATCCTGCTTAAAGAAAATTCTAGACTTGAAAAATCAATTTAAGCTTAAGGATTTGGGGAGAAGTGGTGAAAGGTCAAAAGGAAATAAAGCACTACTCACAAAAAATAATATAGTTCAGAATATTTTATTCAGAATGGGGAATATTTTAATTGGATTTCACTTAATTGAGCAGCTATATCTGCAAATTACTTGGAGAGAATATTTTGAAAATGGGGACTTTAATTAAAAAATATTTTACTTTGGATTTTCCAATTATTTTGTCAATATGCAATTATAATTCCCTCATCACTATTTCCATATATGCCATGTGATATTTTGATGCTATAGTCTTTGGGGATAGAAATGTAAATAAGATTTATAACCACTGCTTTCATTTATTAGTCTCAGGATAATTGTATAATGTCTATTTTCTCATTCTTATTTTCCTATTGGATTTGAAATAATGATATGGTGAGATTTGAATTGCAAAGAGAAATAAAGTTAGTGTGCTATATGGTCTATTGAAAATTCAGATTGCTTATTAACATAATTCTGATCATTTATGTCTCTTTCTCACAGTTTCGCCTCATTCTCCACATATAAAGTCATTTTAGCATCTCTGTTTCAACGTTCATAAGGCGTAGGAATCACTTTTAGGCTTTTTAGCTACTTCTGGATTGAAGCCTCAGACTCTAAGTTGTCCCACATCTAGCAGAAGGTACAAAACAGAGTGGAGAATAGATATCCCGGACCAGGAATTCTCACAAAAGGGGCAAATAACAAATTCCTAAAAAAGGGAGAAATAGAACCTCACTAGAAGAGGAAGCAACCCCCAAGATGCCATGAAGTCAATGCTGAAGAAACTTTTCTTCTGCTCTTCCCAATACTGGCCCATTTGATAACTTCCTATTTTAACAAATCATTAAGAATCAAGGGGAGGCAGTATCCAAGAAGCTTGGCCACTGGTGGATGGGAGTCCTGTTGTTACGGTTGTTCAGTCGTTTTTCAGTTGTGTCTTACCCTTAGTGATCCCATCTGGGGTTTTCTTGGCAAAGATGCTGGAGTGGTTTGCCATGTCCTTCTCTAGCTCATTTTATAGATGAGGAATTAAAGCAAATAGGATTGAGTGATTTGCCCAGTGTCACACAGCTAATAAATGTCTGAGGACAGATTTGAACCATGAAGATGAATCTTCTGGGCTCCAGGCCTAGCACACTCTCCACTGTGCCACCTAGATGTCAAGTCCTATTCTTACAACCTTCATGATGATGGGTTCTCTTTGAGAATGAAAGACAAAAAACAACAACCCCACAGAAAAAAGATAGACCAGAGTAAGTGAGCCCTTTGACTTAAAAGAAAGAAAAAATTTCAGCTCAATCAAGGAGGAAAAAACTCATTGCGGAAGTCGATTGTTAGTATTTTCTGATTGTTCAGGCTCATGGATTCAAGGGACATATTGAGTGATGGCCTCTGCACATCTACAGTTCCAGGGAAATATACCATTCTAATGTTTCTCTGTCCCTCCCTCTCTCTCTCTCTCTCTCTCTTTCTTTCCTGTCTTTGTCTCTCAATCTCTGTCTCTAGCTCCCTCTGTGTCTGTCTATATATCTCTGTATTCCTTTCTCTCAAATGCTGTTTCTACAATTTTTTTTCTGTGAGAGTGATGAACATATACAATTTAGAAATAAGTAATAAACTACATTTGGTGGATTCTCAAGCTTTTTTCTTAATGATATAAGTGCGTAAACAGGAAAACAATTAGAAACCACTGAGTTAGACTCCCTGTCTTGGCTATTTGAGTCCTATCCCACAGTCACTCTGACAACCCATCTTGCATATTGAAGAAAAAATAGACTCCTAGTTCGAGTTGTATTTTTATGGAAACATCTTGGATAGAACAAATATATAAATCCTTTTTATATGAGAATAGTAACACCAGTCATGTTGCCTCCTTCACTCAATTAACATTCATTCAATAGACATTTATTATGCACTTGTTTTTGAAAGCCTTGGGACCGGCCAACATGTGGGGTGATACAAAAATGGATTGGCAGCGTTGCCATTTGCTCTTAAAAGTTTAACAGCCTAGCGGAGAAGGTTAGGTAGGGATACAAATAAACTTTATCTAAATCAGACCATGAAAATAGCATAGAAGTACAAAGAAAATGCATTGAGCTTTTTGAGGAGGGAGTATGAAATATCTAGATCCAGAGAAGTCTCCCACTGAGGACTTCAGTTGATGGTAGGGAGATATGAACCTTTCACCCAACTATAACCAAGAATAATTACTTGTCAGATTCAGTCTCCCTGTCAATCTGTGGAGGACACAGCAAAACACCCCAACCCCTACCTTTGCAGAATGGAAAGGAATAATCATGTAACCATCTCTTAGAATCCCTTAGGCACCTCACAGTTACAGTCATTCTCCTTACAAGGCAACTGAGACAACTCTTAAAAATCCCAAATATTAGCTAGAAAATCGTAGTAACAAAAGGAACTGAGAGAGTTCTATGGTCAAAGTGTTAAAGTGCTGCATTCCCAATGCTTCATTCCCTCACCACATCATACACACTTTAAAAAGCAACAAACATTAATTTAGCATTTCCTATGTACCAGGTACTGTATTAGCTGGTAGGGATATAAAGTCAAAAAAAAATAATCTCTACTATTAGAAGCCTAGATTTTATAATGAGAAAGTAGTATGTATGCATTTCAGTAAGGCACCTCCATCTGGGTCTATAGCCATGACCAGTTCAGTGACCCAAGGGAGAAAATTACTCCAGTTCAAGGTCTTTGGATCTGCTTTCATAAAATTTGCAGTCAAGATCAACCACCAGCTAATTTCCTTTAATTGTCAACCTCACCCTGAGGGTCTTCCCCTCCCAGATTGATTTTTTTTTTAATTAAAGGGGACATCCCTTGAATCACTTCTTAAAGAGATTTATTCATTGAATGGGCATTACCTCACTCAGAGTGAGAACCTGAAAAGATCTTAGCCTAAAAGGACCAATATCTCCCATTGCATCCTGGGCCATCTCCAGTAGTCTTGAGGAATATCTGGTTACTGGACTTATATGACTCTGGAGAGGAAAGTGAAGCTGGTGACCTTGCACAGCCCTCCCTCTCTCAAATCAAAGTCAACCACAAGTCATGTCATCATTCTCTGATGACAGGAATGTCTGATGTCTAGTTCGAGAATGAAGGTCAAGCACAACAACATGTTAGCACAATTAGCTTAAAGCAAAGGCATTCACCTTTATGACATAGCATAACCAGAAGTAGTAAAACATTTTTTTTCTTCTATAACTTGAGAAACACAAATGTACATTTTGTGATTGGGAAGATTGGACACACACAGAGTACTGTAGAAGAGAGGCTCACCTTCAGGTAACAAAAAAAATATTGGGGAAAATTCGCATCTCTGGCACCAATATTATTCTCTTCTCAGAGTATTCCCACACTGCTCTTATTGAACTCACTGTTATATGCTGAATACCCTTCTGTGTTGGGCTCACTGTGCCTGCTCCTCTCCACAGCTCAAGTAACTTCACAACTGTACTATGTTTTGGACTGCCATAGTTCCTTTCTCTACTGACTTCTTAGAGTTGGGATTTTTAAAGTTTGTTGTGTGTCATGAAACTTTTGGCCATTCATTGAAGCACATGGACCCCTTCTTAGCATAATATTTTAAATGCCTATATAACTTAATTTCAAACCCCATTTGCATGGTATACTTCTTACAAGTGAAAATTAAATATTTGTTGCTCTGTGCCTATATGAAGAGGGAGTTGGAAAGAACTTGAGAGGGCAAAAATATTCTGGTCTTCTGGCTTCCAATTTTAAGAAAGAAGGATCCTCAGAAGAAACACACATGGAAAAGGACAAGGTTCTTATTAATCTGAAGGTCTCGATACACAATAAAAATGACAACAGCACAAAAAAAGACTTCATTATCTCTGTCTTCTTGTCCTCTAGTAACATCAATTAAGAAATACTTTTATCCATTCTTTCATCTCTCTTTTTCTCTAAAGTAGCTTAACTGTCAAAGAACTGAATTGTCATTAATGCTAATGATCAGTTCTTTCTGTGATTTAACCTTGCTATTTTTAGGATTCTATATCTCTAAATAGCTCCAACATCCCGGAAACTTTTACTTTAACTTCATCTCACTCTTCCACTTGGATATCCCCTTTGTCAAAATTTCCAACAAAACTGCACAGTGCTTAGGCACTCATATAGTCATCTACTATGCTCTTAAATTTTTAACATAGACATTCTTTTTCCACAAACACTTCCACATCTTTACTTGAAGTTTGTTTCAAAAATCTTACTTGGTGTTTATTTCAAAAATCCACAATCATCCCTTTGGGGGATAGATGAGTGCCATCTGCAACTATAAAACGTATTACCTCCCTTCTTATTCTGTCAGCTCATCTCTAATAGCAACCTAAATTCTTTATCTAGGAATCATTTTTCACCTATTTTGGAAGGTATCTCAGAATTCTGATCTATGCTTTTGAGTCTGCTGGGTGCATAGTAACAATTCCTTTGGTTGTTACTTTTGTTTATTGTAACTTTTTATTATAAACTGAATAATAATCAATAAAACATAACTAAATAAATATACAAATTAATAAAAAGAACTGTTTTAGACCCTTAGCATTTAACCCTTAGAGAAGAACCTAAGAGTAGAACTGAACACATTCAAAAAATAAGAAAGATCTGTGTGTGTGTGTGTGTGTGTGTGTGTGTGTGTGTGTGATTCCTTTCTAAGTGAGTTTCCACTCTCTTTGCTTTTAAAATGTAGATATCCTCTCTCTTCCATACCCTGGGAACTAGCTCTGAAAACAGTAGTGCAAAAAATTCTGAAGCTTCAAACACCTACCTCAACCCCATGCCAGGAAAATAGTTTAGATTTAACATAAAATTCAAAGTCAAGAAATGGACTTGAAAAATGAGCAAACAATGACAATAAAAAAAACTGACCATAAAAAGCTACTATGGTGACAGGCTATAGGGTACAAAATGGTGGAGTGGAGGTGTGCAACCCTTGAACCTCTCATCTAAATTGGTTCAAAGATCAAAAATTATATACATACAAAATTGGGCATAGAAATCTGTCTTAACAAACAAATAAACATATCTTCACCAAACAGCATAACATTCAGATTTTTAAAGGAAAAGTTAAATGAATTACAGGAGGAAATAGTAAAATTAAGCTCATGGAGGATTTCAACTGTTCCTCTCACAACTAGATAAATATAACCATAAAAATAAATAAAAAATGAATTAATGTGGTGAATAGAATCTTAGAAAAGTTAGATATAATAGAACTCTGGAGAAAATTGAATTAAAAGGGAAATTAAAAGGGAGAAAAGGGAATTAAAAGGAGCATACTCTTTTCATGCCATAAATGGCACCTTCACAAAAATTGACAATGTATCAGAGCATAAACACCTCAAAACCAAATGCAGAAAAACAGACCATATTCATACCATAATACAATAAAAATCGCATTCATCAAAAGGCCATGGAAGCATGGATTAAAAATTAATTTTAAACTAAATGTTCTAATCCTAATTAATGAATTGATCAAAGAACAAATCATAAGAACAATAAAGAATTGCATTAAAGAAAATGACAACAATAAGAGAAAATACCAAACTTTGTGAGATGCAGCCAAAGCAGCATTTACATGAAATTTTATGTCTCAAAATCTTTATGTCAATAAAAGAGAAAGAGCAGATAAATAAATTGGGCATATAACTTAAAAAAAGGACAATTAAAAATTCCCAATTAAAAGCCGAAATAGAAATCCTGAAAATCAAAGGAGAGATAAATCAAATTGAAAGTGAAAAAAAATCAAACTAGTAAATACAACTAGGAGCTAGTTTAAGAAAAACCAATAGAAGAGATAAACCACCGGTTAATTTGATTTAAGAAAATAAAAAAGAAAGCCAAAGTACCTGCATCAAAAAAAAATTGATGAATATACCACCAACAAAGAAGAAAATGTAACTATTAGGTTACTAATTATATGCTCAATTATATGCTAGTAAGATTGATAATTTAAGTGAAAAGCATGAATATTTACAAAAAGTATAAAAAATGAAATTGCCAACATTAGCAGAAGAGGATATAGAATACTTAAATAACAGTATCTTACAAACAAGAAATAGGACAAGCTATAAATGATGGAACACCATTGTTCTATAAGAAATATGTAAGATGGTTTCAGGGAAGACCAAACAAAACTTGGGAAGACATATCAAGTCATAGAAAATGAAATGAGCAGGACCAGATGAACACTATAGGCAGCAAAAGCAATATTGTAAGTATAATCATTAATGAAAGCCTTAGCTACTCTGATCAAGACAATGATCCGAGATTCTTTAAAAGACCTGACAATGAAAAAATTACTATCTACCACTGGGGAGAGAATTGAAGAATTTTGAGTCTAGACAGAATACTTTTTTTTAGGTTAAAAACATTTTTTTTGTTATGTGTGTGGGTGTGTGTATGTTTGCAATATGGCTAAAATTTAAGAAAAACAAAGAAAGTAACCAATATAAATCAAGAAATTAGAATGTTAAACTTCTTCCCACTACCCACAACATATACAGTTTAAACCATTTTTTAGACCAGATCTATGGTATTAATTACTGTCAATGGGGCAGGCCAGACAGTCTAACTGAGGTACCGAAACAACAAGGTACCATGAGGGAGAAAAAGGGGGGTTATATGTGCCAGGCTTGTTAAACCAACTCCATCACTACCCCATCCATCGTGGTCCAATATCAACCTCTGACCACCCCATTGGATGTGTAGGTAACCCTAAGACAGACAGGACTATCAAAACCTCACACCAATACTGATATTTTATTACCTTAAATGACATTAGTAAATACATGTTACTATATACTTTGTCTTTGTTACTCTAAGGATAACAAAGGATAAGCCTTTCCATGAAGCTAAAGCCTTTAATATGTATATTCCCCACATTAGAACTTCAGTTCCTTAAAACAAGGAATTATCTTGCATTTCTTTAAATATAACAAAATTTAGTACAATGCTTTGTACATAGTAAATGACATCCATCTATTCATCCATCCATATGTAGAAATGTAGATTTCTAGATCAGCACCCATTCTGTAACTGATAGGCAGCTAGTGGCACACAGCCCTGCGAGGGGAAGGGACTTGCCTAGGACCATGTGGCCAATGTTTTTCAGAGGAAAGAGTTTAACTCAATCATTTCTTATTCCAAGGATAAGGTCTTTCTATTTAATATAGTTCTGTCTCTATATGCATGTATGGATGTACGTATGTATATGTATGTATATACATATGTATTTGTAGACATCTGTTTATACATACACCTATTTATATACACACAAGTAAGCTATGATTTTCTTCATCTTTGTAGCCTATATTTACAGTTCTGTTTAATCTCATTTTGCACCACTGCAAATAGATCTTTCCATATATTCATTTGCACTTTTCGTTAAGGCATCATTTTTTTTTCATTCTGAGTTATCATTATAAAACAAGAATTTGGAATGTTAAACCTCCTTCCACAGCCCACTTTCAGTGTCACCTTTCAGGTGTTTTTCAGTCTGCAAGATTTCCACCACTTGGCCTCTCACCTGTTGCCAATTGTAGAATACTGCATAGAATTCCTGTCAAAACCTTCCTTTTGTCTGACTATCAAGGCTGAAAACGACACAACTCCTACTACTACTAATAAAACAACAGCGATTTGCTGTATTCATCCAGAAAGCCATGACTGTACTCTTCCTTACTGGGATTTTTTATTCATGTAGGCATAACTGCAAAGCCAATGGAGTATTTGAAATGCCAGCGATGATCAAATTAAGGGATTATCTGACTTCTTGTTGGTACCTAGTTTTGACCAGTTACAATTACTGCCCAAGAAAGTCCTCTCATCTCCCTTTTCTTTCTCTCCCTATTCTGTAAATCAAAAGCACAGTCTTGTGGTTAAGTTTCTAACATGATCTGTGGTTCCTGTTTTCAGGTCTATTATTTTTCCTGTTCTATTTTTGTTTTTTTTGTTTTTTTTTTTTACCTCAAGGACAGCAATTGGGACATTACTCAGATTTGGCTCTTTTTCTTCTGACTCCCTCTTAGTAACAATGATCTTTTTGTTATTGTCATCTCCGTGCAATTTGGTGGCAATCTACTACATTAAGCTGAGTTTTGCTGGGTTCAAATAGCATCTCCTCTGCCCACTTTCTTTGTGGCCTGAGTCAGAGGAGCTCATCCTACAGCAGTTGATTCAGGTGTCTTGTTATCACTCTCTCTCCTCCCACAAGCAGCACTGTGAGCTCAGAGTTCTAAAGAGGCTGACTTGGAAGCCAGCCAGCATATTGACAGCTCTGAGACCTCATTATCTGATATTTTGTCTGGTCATTTGATGTTAAGCAGAGCATGCAAGTGTCACTGACAAAACTTGTTTGGGAGGTTAATGTGATGCCTTATATCCATATGGTATATTGAACAGAGCCACAGGGTTTTGTGAAACAAATATTGGAAAGGCTCAGAAAACAAACTATTTCAGGGAAACTTGCTCAAATTGCAAACCAATTTTGTCTCAAACAGGTAAGCTTCTGGCTTGGGCAACAGATGACAGCTCTATGTGAAAGAGGTACTAAGAGGATTTTAGTGATCAACTTTTTCTTACTTCCTGTCAGGAGACCACAGTATAGAGAAGCTTAAAATTTATTTTGGTGATATTCTAATAATTTGAAAGATTCAGATTGGTATTAAAGGATGAAGCCCCTCCAGGAACAGATGTGGAGGAAACCAAAAGTTGCTAGCTAGGTGAGTGAGTATCCTTATAATTATATGTAAATAATATTCACACTCACAACTGGTTTCAAAAAGCAATTAACTTAGCTAGCTGCAGTTGCTAGGAGAACAGAAGAAAACTTTATTGATAGGTGAAGAAAATCATCACGATGACTTCAGATGCATATTACCAACTTCTTCAGTAGGTGTGGGGGAAGCTTGAACTTTAAGGATAGAGAGCAGTCATATCTTTTGCTCTTGCATCTGAAAAGGAAAAAGGGAAAATGATTGATTCCAGAGCTCATTAGCAGAAAGAGGCAAAAGTCTTTCTTTATTGTGATAAGACAAACAGTCAGATAAAAGCCTGCCTGCAGGGGCTTTTTAACTCAGCAAAGTAACTCTAGTCTTGAGCAAAATAGCCAGAGTGAGAAGGGAATAATCAAGGTGACTGGATTTCATGCCATTTTATTCCTGTACCTCTGAAGAACTGAGCCCAAAGTAAGCAAATCCCAGGAAGGCTTTTGATTTACACACATGGCTCAAATTTAATTTACAACTCCAAATTTAGAGCAAACTGGTCCAATGTAAAATTTGGGGGATTGGAGGGAGACTTACCTTAGAATTCTTTTAGTATACAGTGTTATAAGTATTGTATCTTTTTTTTTAAATGAAGAAATTGAGACTTAGATAAATGAAAAGATTTATTCAGTCAAACTTACAGAAAATCTAATGGATATTATTGAAAAAGGCCAAATTTGTTCATTCTTAGGGTCTTACTTTTTAAGTGGTATTTCAAGTTTAATGTTAGCTGAGCTATTTTTTTTTCTAGGCAGCTAGGTGGTACAGTGGATAGACCACTGGGCCCAGAGTCATGAGTACCTGAGTTCACATCTAGCTCCATATATGAACTAACTGTCTCACCCTGGGCTGGTCATTTAACAATTGTCTGTCCCAGTTTCTTAATTTGTAAAATGGGGATAGTAATAATACCTACCAACCAGGGTTGTTGTGAGGATCAAATGATATAGCTTTATAGCATTTAGCACAGTGCCTGGCAAATAGTGATATATAAATGTTAGTTATTATTATTAGCTATTATTCCATTTCCATCAAACTACCCCAAAACAATGTCCAATGAGAAAACCTTATGTGGTTATGAAAGAAGTAGGGATTGAGTAAGGGCAGCATCTTGCAAATTCCATTCATTTAATAGATAGCAAATATTTATCCACCAATTAATAAGCATTTAGTCAATTCCCACTAATATACCAGGTACTGTGCTAAGCCATGGGGATATAAACAGAAGCTAAAGACAGTCTTTGTCCTCATGCACTTCACATTTTGATGGCAGAAACAATGTGCAAACAAATGCATACAGACAAGCTCTATACCAAACAGATATGAAATGATAAACAGAAGGAAGGCTCTAGTATTAAAAGGAGTTGGAAAAGGCTTCCTACAGAAGATGGAATTTTAGCTGGAACTTAAAGAAAGACAGGGACATCAGTAGGCATGGTTGAGAAAAAAACATTCCAGGCATGGGGGACACCCAGAGGAAAGTCCTGGAACTGAAATGAGTACATTGTTTATGGAACAGTAAGGAGGCCAGTATCACTGGATCTAAGAGTACTTGGCAGGGAGTAAGGTACAAAAAAAGTTGGAAAGGTAAAGGGAGGGGGAGGATTATAAAGGATTTTGATTACCAAGCAGAGGGTTTTGTATTTGATGATAGAGGCAATAGGGAGCCACTGAAGTTTATTGAGTAGAGATTTTGATCTCATCATATCTGATCTTTAGGAACATTACTTTGGTGGCTTGATGGAGGATGCCTTAGAGTGGGAAGAAATTTGAGGCAGACAGACCCTCAATAGGTTATTATACTAATTCAAGCATGAGGTCATGAGGGCCTGCCATCAAGTGGTGGCAGTACCAGAGGAGAGAAAGAGATATATTTGAGAGATGCTGCAAAGGTGAAATCAACAAACCTTGGCAGCAGATTGGATATGTTGGGGGGGTGCATGGAGGGGGGGTGAGAGAGAGTGAGGAATTCAGGATAACTCCAAGGTTGGGATTCTGAGGGACTGAAAGGATGGTGTTGTCCTGTACAGTAATAGGAAATGGAGAATGTAAGAGAGTTTGGAGAAAATATGAGTTCTCTTTTGAACATGTTTAATTTAAAATTACTATTGGACACTCATTTTGAGATATCTGAAGGGCACTTGAAATTCAGAGAATGAAGGGCAGCAGAAAGTTTGGGGCAGGGTAGGTAGATGTGAAATTGTCAGCACTGAGATAGCGATGAGATCACCAAATGAAGTAGGAGAGAGAAAGAGAAGGGGACTCAGGACAGAGCTTGAGGGAGCATTTTTAGTTAGAGAATGTAATCTGGAGGGGGATCTACCAAAAGAGACAGAGAAAGAGTGCTCAGATAGATAGGAGGAGAACCAGAAAAGAGTGGTGTCCCAAAAAACCTAGAGAGAAATGAATGTGAAGGAGCAGAGGGTGATCAACAGAGTCAAAAACTGCAGAGTTGAGTCCAGGCCAAAAAAGTTGAGCACAAACAACCAAAAGGTATCTCACCATAGAAAATTATTATAATTACAGGAAAGACCGAGACATAAACTCAGAAGGAGATAACTGTCAAAATATCTATGGGTAATCTCCCAATATCCCCCCCAAAAAAACAAGAAGTGGTCTCAATCCCAGAAAGTAATCATGGAAGAGCTCAAAAGAGAGTTTAAAAATCAGAAGAGAGGAAGAAGAAAAATTGGGAAAAGAAATGAGAGTGATATAAGAGAATTATGAAAAAAGAGTCAAAAGCTTAGAAAAAGAAAACAACTGCCCAGAAAGTAGAATTGACCAAATGGAAAAATAAGTACAAAAGCTAACTGAAGAAAAAAGCACCTTAAAAGTTAGAATTGGGCAAGTGGAAGCTAATCACTATCAAACATCAAGAATCAATCAAAAAGATTCAAAGGAATAAAAAAATGAAAATGTAAAATACCTCATGGGAAAAATCAACTGACCCAAAAAATAGATCCAGAACAGATAATGTCAGAATTGATTACTGAAAACCATAATCAAAACCAGGATGTGGACAACATTTTTCAAGAAATTATCAAGGAAAACTTCCTTGATATTCTGGACTCAGAGGGCAAAAGAGGCATTGAAAGAATCCACTGATCACCTCAGGAAAAAGATTTACCCCCAAAAAAATTCCAAGGAAGATTATAGCCAAATTATAGAACTATCAGATCAAGGGGGAAAATGCTGCAAATGGCCAGAAAGAAACAGTTCAAATATTAGGGATGTAAAATTAGGATTACATAGGACTTAGCAGCTGCAAACTTACAGAATCAGAGGTCATGGAACATGATATTCTGAAAGAAAAAGGAGGTAAGACTACAACCAAAACTCACTTAGCTGGCTAAATTAAGCATAAGATTCCAAGGGGAAAATGCCCATTCACTGAAATAGAAGGATTTCATCCTTTCACAGAAAAGACCAAAACTGAACAAAAATTTGATGTCCAATATCAAGACTCAAGAGAAGCCTAAAAAGGGTAGAAGAGGAAAGGGAAAAGAAAATATAAGGTATTCAATGGAACTGAACTGTTGGCATCCCTCTACAGGAAGATGATGGCAGGAATTCTTTAAAATTGTACCACTAATGGTACAGTTAGAAGAAATATGCATAGAAACAGGGTATGGGTATATGAATTTGAGAAATAATGACAGGAAAAATATAATTAAGGAATGAGAAAGAGGAGAACACTGGGTGCAGGAAGAAGGGAGAAGTAAATGTGGTTAATTATTTCACATGAAAGGGCATAAAAACCCTTATTTCAACGGAGGGAAAGATGGACAGGTGGGTGATGGGCATAACTTGGACCTTATTCTCATCAGTATTAGTTCAAAGAGGAAATAATAAGCACAATTAGTTAAATATAGAAATCTATCTTACCTGACAGAGAAGTAGGATGGGTGGAGATCAAGTAAAAGTAAGGGAACGATTGTCAAGGAGGGAAGGGATAAAAGGAGAGAGGGAGGACAAAGAGGAGAAAAAATGGAATAGAGGGAAATACACAGTAATCATGACTGTGAATGTGAATGGCATGAAATCTCCTATTAAATGGAAGTGGATAGCAGAGTGGTTCAAAAACTGGAATTCTACAATATGTTGTTTAAAAAAAGCACACTTGAAGCAGAAAGACCCAAAAAGAGTAAAGGTAAATGGCTAGAGAAGAATCTATTATGCTTCATCTGAAGCAAAACCAACAACAAACAGACAAAGAGGGGTAGTAATCCTGATACAAAACAAAGAAAAAGAAAAATAGACCCAACTAAAAGAGATAAGGAAGGAAACTACATTTTGCTAAAAAGTACAATTAAGTAATATCAATAATGAACACACATGAGCCAAGTATTATAGCATTCAAATTCTTAAAGAAGTTGAGTTGCAGACTCACAACCAAACAATAGATAGAGAACCTTACAAAATGTAAAATAATGCTGATTATATTAAATTAAAAAGTTTTTATACAAACAAAACTGATACAATCAAAATTAGAAGGAAAGCAGAAAACCAGCAACAATCTTTATAGCAGGTCTCTCTAATAAAGATTTAATTTCTCAAATATATAGAGAACTGAGTCAAATTTATAAGACTATAAGCCATTGCCCAATTGATAAATGGTCATAGGAAATGAACAGGCAGAAGAAGAAATATTCCATATGAAGAAGTGTTTTAATTCACTTTTTATTAGAGAAATGCAAATTAAAACAACTCTGATGTACCAGTACCAGTTCACACCTATCTGATTGGCTAATATAAAAAAAAAGGAAAATGATAGATGCTGAAGAGGATATGGGAAAATTGGGACACTCATACATTGTTAGTGGAGCTGTGAACTGATCCAACCATTCTGAAGAGCAATTTGGAACTATGTCCAAACGGCAGCCAAACTGTGCAAATCCTTTTGATCCAGCAATATCACTAAGCGGTCTGTATCCTGAAGAGGTCATAAAAAATTGAAAAGGGTCTACATGTGCAAAAATATTTATAGCAGCCCCTTTCATGGTGGCAAAATATTGGAAATTTTGGGGATGCCCATCATTTTGGAAATGGTTGAACAAGATTCAGTACATGAATATTGAATGTATCAGCCTGTTAAAAGAAGAAATGATTAACAGGCAGATTTCAGAAAAACCTAGAAAGACTTGTACTAACTGATGCAAAGTAAAATGAACAGAACCAGAGAAACACAGTATCAGTAACATTGTGTGATGATTAGCTATGAATGACTCAGGTCTTCTCAGTAACACAATGATCCAACACAAATACAAAAGACTCACAAAGGAAATGCTATCCACATCCAGATAAAGACCTAATGGACTCTGAATGCAGATTGAAGCCTACTTTGCTTACTTTATTCTTTTTCATGTTCTTTTTTTCTATTTTTGATGTTTCTTTCACAAATGTGACTAATATAGAAATATGTTTTACATGATAGCACATGTATAAACTATATCAAATTGTGTACCATTTTAGGAAAAGAGTAGGAGAGGGTAGAAGGAAGAAAAAAATGGAACTCAAAATTTTACAAAAAATGAATGCTAAGGTGGAGCCAAGATGGCAGAGTAGAAAAATGCACATACACTTCCCCCACAGCCCATAAAATACCTGTAAAGAAAGACTCTCAACAAATTCTAGAGCAGCAAAAGCCACAGAACAACAGAGTGGAGGAAATTTCTAGTCCAGGATGATGAAAGGCCAACAGGGAGAGGTCTGTTGCACCTGAAGCAGAGTGGAACCCAACCCAGCCCTGACCCTGGGGGTAGGAGCAGGACCAAGCAGGCTTCGGGGACAGAATCCCCAGCAGCAGTGCAGATCACTCAACCCACAGGCACCAAAGGTAAGTGAGAGGGTTTTTTCAGCTGGCTGAGAAGGGAGCAGGGTGTCCCCATAGCTCCAGCCTCAGGCGGTGGCAGCAGAGGCAGCAACTACAGGGGTTCCTAAGGCAGACAGAAGCCTGCATTCATTGTTGAAGACCTCATCATAAAGGCCCTGCGAAAGTAAGCCCTTTGTGTTGACCCTACCCCACCTAAAGCACCTGGGGGAATTGAGCAGCTGATCTGAATCACAGCCCCCAGTGCTGGCTTGGCAGAACTGGAAGCAAGGTGGTTGTGGAGAGAAAACTCTACTACTTACAGATTCTGGGCACAAAAGTTTCTGGCTGCTCCCAGACCAGTGTACAGGCTTAATTGTGCCACCTTGGAGGAACCAAGATTTTACAGATCCCCAGAGTATACCCTACTCTGGTTAAAGGACCCAAAAGTCAAGGAACTGGTCAGAAAACTGTCCAAAGAAGGGGAAAAAATAAAACTATAAAAGGTTACTTTCTTGGTGAACAGATATCTTCTCCCATCCTTTCAGATGAGGAAGAACAATGCTTACCATCAGGGAAAGACAAAAAGTCAAGGCTTCTATATCCCAAATATCCAAAATAAATATTCAATGGTCTCAGGCCATGGAAGAGCTCAAAAAGAATTTCAAAAATCAAGTAAGAGAGTTGGAGAAAAAAAATGGGAAGAGAAATGAGAGAGATGCAAGAAAAGCATGAAAAGGGAGTCAACAACTTGCTAAAGGAGACTCAAAAAATGCTGAAGAAAATAACACCTTTAAACATAGGCTAACTCAATTGTCAGAAGAGATTCAAAAAGCCAATGAGGAGAAGAATGCTTTAAAAAGAAGAATTAAACAAATGGAAAAGGAGGTTCAAAAGCTCATTGAAGAAAATAGTTCTTTAAAAATTAAAATGGAACAGATGGAGGATAATGACTTTATGAGAAACCAAGAAATCACAAAACAAAACCAAAAGGATGAAAAAATGGAAGATAAAGTGAAATATCTCACTGGAAAAGCAACTGATCTAGAAAATAGATCCAGGGGAGACAAAAAATTATGGGACTACATGAAAGCCATGATGAAAAAAATAGCCTAGACATCACCTTTCATGAAATTATTAAGGAAAACTGCCCTGATATTCTAGAATCAGAGGGCAAAATAAATATTGAAAGAATCCACCAATAGCCTCCTGAAAGATATCCAAAAAGAGAAACTCCCAGGGAACATTGTAGCCAAATTCCAGAGTTCCCAGGTCAAGGAGAAAATATTGCAAGCAGCTAAAAAGAAACAATTTGAATATTGTGGAAATACAATCATGATAACACAAGATCTAGCAGCTTCTACATTAAGGGATCAAAGGGCATGGAATATGATATTCCACAAATCAAAGGAAGTAGGATTAAAAGCAAGAATCACCTACCCAGCAAAACTGAGTACAATACTTCAGGGGAAAAAATGAATTTCAATTTCAATTTCAATTTCAATGAATTCAATTTCAATGAAATAGAGGACTTTCAAGCATTTTTGATGAAAGACCAGAGCTGAAAAGAAAATTTGACTTTCAAACACAAGAATCAAGAGAAGCATGTAAAGGTAAACAGGAAAGAGAAAGCATAAGGGACTTACTAAAGTTGAACTGTTTACATTTCTACATGGAAAGACAATATTTGTAACTCTTGAAACTTTTCAGTATCTGGGTAGTTGGTGGGATTACACACACACACACACACACACACACATATACACATACATAGACAGAGACAGATAGACAGAGAGCATAGGGTGAGTAGAATAGGAAAGGATCATATCAAAAAAAATAAAATTAAGGGGTGAGTGAGGAATATATTGGGAAGAGAAAGGGAGAAATGGAATGGGGCAAATTATCTCTCATAGAAGAGGCAAGAGAAAGGCTTTTCAATGGAGGGAAAAAGGGGGGTAATGAAAGGGGAAACGTGAAGCTAACTCTTATCACACCTGGCTCAAGGAAGGAATAAAATCACACTCATATTGGTATGAAAACCTATCTTACAATACAGGAAAGTGGGGAAAAGGGGATAAGCATGGTGGGGGGATAATGGGAGGGCAATGGGAGGAGGGAGCAATTAGAAGTCAACACTCTTGGGGCGGGACAAGGTCAAAAGAGAGAACAGAAGAAATAGCATAGAGGGAAATATAGTCAGTCTTACACAACATGACTATTATGGAAATCATTTGCAAAACTACACATATATAGCCTATATTGAATTCCATGCCTTCTCAATGGGCATGGGTGGGGAAGGAGGAAGGAAGAGAAGTTGGAACTCAAAGTTTTAGGAACAACTATTGAGTATTGTTCTTGCATACAACTGGGAAATAAGAAATACAGGTAATAGGGTATAGAAATTTATCTTGCCCTACAGGACAAAAAAAAAGATGGGGATAAGGAAGGGAGAAATGTTAGAAGGGAGGACAGATTGGTGGTAGGGGTAATTAAAATAGTGTTTTGGGGTGGGGTAGGGGAGAGATGAGGAGAAAATCTGGAATCTGGAACTCAAAATTTTGTGGAAATGAATATGGAAAACTTAAAATAAATAAATAAATTTGTAAAAATGAATGCTAAACATTGTCTTACATGTAAATAGGGGGGAAGTAAAATGCTATTTAAGATGGAAAAAAAAATAAAAGTAACCCACACCTTCCAATAAAAAGGCTGAAGAGTTGAGGAGAAGTAGGATTGAGTAGAGATCATTGGATTTGGCACCTAGCAGATGATTACTAACTTTGAAGAGAGCAGCTTTGGCAAAATGCTAATACTCAATCCAGATTGTTAGGGTTAAAGAAGAGAGTGAGAGGAGAGAAAATTGTTTTATATCATGCTTGCACAACCTGTAGTTGCAGTTTCTCATGGCCTTCAGGCACCTTGCAGCTCGCCAAAGAATTTCCCACAACCTGCAAAAAATGTAGAGGAAAACATCCTTTGCATGATAAGGAAATCCTTTGGTATCCCCCAAGTGGCCTGAGGGCCTTAAGTGCCTTTGGGCTGCAGGTTGTGCAGCCTGTTAGGATAAAATTCCTTTCCAAGGAGTTTATGTACAAAGAGAAGAAGAAACACAGAATGATAATTAGCAGAATGGAAGGATCAAGTGAGTTTTTTCTCAGAATAGAGGAGAAATAGGCAAGTTTATAAGTAGTAAGTGGAGACACCGGTAGACAGGGAGAGATTGAAAATAAATGGTTCAGTGATAAATGAGTAGAGATATCAGAAAGGGCAGTGTGCTGGAAAAGATGGGATGGAGTGTGGTTACTTGAGATACTAGAGGAGCTAGTCTTGGTAATGAGGAAAGTCGCCTCATCATGTTCGAGAGGGGTGAAGAAGGTAGTGGCAGAAGGCATCTGAGTGATAGGCACTGAGAAAGAGGGAGCTCATTCTGAATGAACTCATTTTTTTTGTAAAATATAAGACAAGGTTCTTAGCTGAGATATTGGAGGGAGTAGCATCATGGGAGATTTGAGGGTAGCGAAAAGGTTTGGAAGAGTCACTGTGGAGAGTGGAATAGTGAGTTGACTAGAGAGATAGAGGAGGATTGCCTAGTAGTGTTGAAAATCTGGCTAAGGCTGTACAGCATAGATTTGTAATGGACCCAATCAGAATAGTCCCATGGTTTTCTCTACCTTTGTTCACCCACAGGTCTGTAGTTACAAAGGGTCAATGATATTCTGGTAAATACCATGGCAAATGTAATATATTCTATACATATGTATGTATATATACAATAAATGGTAGTCTATAGTAAAGGAATATAAAATCATATTATGTAAAGTGGCAAGGAACCTTAAAAATCATCTAACCACCCCCCTCTCCATTTTACAGATAAGAATTCCTTATTTTACTGCACATTTCATACAACCTAAGATGGGAATCAAAAATTCAAATGCCTTCTAAAAATAGAATTTAAATGTTTCTGGTAGTTGGTAAAGAATGTTTTATGAAATTTCATGTCCTATCCAGTTATCCACCCTAGCCCTCATGTCAGCTGCCTGCCCACATTTGCTTCTCTATATTTACCAGCTCTCAGCAAATTACTACTATTCTACTGCCATTGCTCTAAAAGAATTTTGTTGTTTTTGTTTGGGCTTTCACCCTGATTAATAGGGCAAAACTCAAGACAAAGAGAATTAAAAATGTTTATTAAAATATGCCAAAGCAGTAACAAATTGATAGGTTGATCACTAGAGATCAGCAAATGTATTGAGATAGGGCAAGCTTTTATGGCTAACTTTTATAGTGAAATAAAAATAATTTGGAGAAGTCCACGTCACTAAAAAGGGATGGGCCACTGCATCTCAATTCCAGACCAGTTGCTTCTATGTGATATGTAATAGATGGTGATACAAAGATCACTGGTAGGAGTTTGCTAAATAGCAGGTAATATAGAAGCTTCAGACTAGGTGAAGCCTCACCCAACAATCTTCCTAGAAAGTGCATGCTAATTAATGTCCCTGTGGATCAACTCACCATTACTGAGTCCCCAGACCTTGCATTCCTTGACTACCACTCTTGTATAATTATATATGCCCCTGGAGGGTAAGGGCGAGCTCACAATTGTATTTGTATCTCCAATAATTAGCACACTGTCTGGAATATACTGAGTGCTTAATAAATGCTTTTTGATTTTTTTTATTCAATGATTTGCCTACTCCTATGATATTAAAGAATAAGAGCATGAATATTTTATTTGCCAATTGAAAAAAGGGATAAAAATTAAGATAGATTACAAATTTATAAATACATAACCTCACATTGACTTTATCACTTAATGTACAGAAATAATCTGACCCGGGTCCGGGTCCTTCAGGTGACACTCTCTCAGTGGGCTTCTGCTTCGGACGTCTCCGGATTTCCCTCCCCGGGGGACTCAGTCAGACACTTCTTCAGGAGGCATATACTTTATTAAGTGCAGAGGAGTCCCCCCGAACAGCTAAGGGCATTGGTTTAAGTAGGGTACTAGTTCCGGGTAGCCATCCATTGTACCATCTAGCTGCCCCCTGAGGCAATTTGGGTTACGTGACTTGCCCAAGGTCACACAGCTAGTGAGTGTCAAATGTCTGAGGTAAGATTTGAACTCAGGTCCTCCTTGACTCGTGCACTGGTACTCTATCCCCTGCACCACCTATGCTCCTACAGTCCGTCGGGCGCCAACTGACCCGGGTCCGGGTCCTTCAGGTGACACTCTCTCAGTGGGCTTCTGCTTCGGACGTCTCCGGATTTCCCTCCCCCAGGGGACTCGGCAGAGGGACTCAGTAAGACACTTCTTCAGGAGGCATATACTTTATTAAGTGCAGAGGAGTCCCCCCCCCCCCCCCCCCCCCCCCCCCCCCCCCCCCGAACAGCTAAGGGCGTTGGTTTAAGTAGGGTACTAGTTCCGGGTAGCCATCCATTGTTTAACTAGGTTTCTATTTTTAGGTATCCATCCCGATCCACCCCGAGGGCGAGGCTTTCATCTCATTGGAGCGAGCCCCTCCAGACCAAACCAAAAAAGGGCACGATTCCCTAAACCGGGCCGTGTCCCCTTCTGGTTGGTTGGTGGCTGCTTAGTCTCAGACCAGGAAGTCTTTCTAGTGCTGAGCTGGCAGAGCCACGTCAGCAGGTCAGGACTTCCTAGTACTCTCTTCCCCCCCAGGAAGGGTGTTGGTCCATTGTGCCCCTGACAACAGTCCTAGAACATGCTTTATCAGCTTCCAGATTTTTCCATCTTTTGGATCAGGTGTTCTTTCCCAACAACCGATTAGATAAATGTTAACAAAATGTTCACTTTATTGCTTTGTTCCATGATGACAAGATAATAACTAAAACTCTCTTTTTTGTTTGTTTTTGGATCAGTGCTGTGATTTCATCAGTGCAAAGGGCTCACGGTACAGAACTTCATCTTCCAATCTAGTTCAGCAACTTATAACTTTAGAGATTTACCTGGGGACGCTGAAAAAAGAAAAGATTGTCATGGTTCATGTTGCTAGTATATGCCAGAGACAGAATTAGAACCTAGTTCTTCTTGACTGAGATCTTATCTATATGCATGATGCCACAATTTAGCTCTAAATTCCATAGAAAAATAAGACTTTATGTAGTATCTTTGTTTGTCAATGAGGTTGGAATCTCACCCAATTCTTGACCTTACACTTAGAGACTTCAGTATACAAATGGATAGTGCTGCTAACACTCTTTCCTCTCCATCAGTCTCAACTTCCATTTTGTACATCTTCACTCTATTTTAACAAACTCTTAGGGTAGTTATGCTGTACAGCAGAAGAATAGAAAGGTATTGCTTAAGTCAGATTCAAGAGATCTGAATTCCCTTTCTTCTCTCTATACTGGCAGGATCCTCATGGTCAAAGTCAAAGCCAATGACCAACATGCAGGGAGACAGACGGTGTATTTTTTCTTATATCATGATCTTATAGATATATTTACATGTTTTTATGTCCCCAGTTAAATTTTAACTGGAAACAGAAATCATGTTCTGAAATACACTGAATTCTTCGGTAGATTAAATATCCCCCATTCCTTTATTTGATATTTATATGATTTATTGTTGTATTTGTGGGCAGGGACTATGTGCTGTGCATGTGGTTCCTTCTCACCTCCTATAACACTTTATCATCATGTTATGCATAATTGGAGTTTGACAAATATTAGTGGAATAGATGCATAAAAGTAGTCTTACACTGGAAACTGTCCAATGCTATTAAGAAATTTGTTTCCATCTCAAAATAGTGACCAGATAGTTCTTAAGCTCTTCCAAATTATTCAGTCTACATTTAGGAGTTCCAGTTTATTGCAAATTCCAATTTTCCTTAAGTCATCAATAGGATATCCCCAAACACAACAAGTCTTTAAGATTTTGGGGAAAACAGATGAGCTACAGTTGATACAGATCCCCCAGAGAAGGATAGAGCTAGCTTGTGTTCAAAACAAAGTCAAGGGCACAGCTTCTTGCATCACCCTAGCAGCTGAGATCTCACCCACATTTTTTTTAAACCTAAGGCTAGAAAAATCTGAAAAGATTTATTGTGCAGAAGTTGCTCTTGATTTCTAGGCACATTTCCAAGTAGAAAAATATTCTTAGAGGGGTTGCTTTCTTCCATTATTATCAAAATATCAAAAGGGTGCTTCAGAGACTAACATGGTGGATTACTTATTTCACAGTGTCAAAGAAAAGAGTTTGAAACTAAATTTAGAGTTCTCTTTAGGACACCTTTCCTAGAATATAATGTTTTCACCGATGTTTAATTCATCCATTTTGTAACCTTGGGTAAGTTATTTGAACACAACTTCAGCACTACCTCCCTATTACCCTCAGCAAATTATTTATGTTTTTTTTCCATAAAGTCTTCCTCAGATTAATAATTTGAAGTATAACTGAGGTCTTTCCCCCTGGACATTGGCGTCCCAAGGAATGTCATGCATTGAGAACAGGGAGGAATGGAACTGATCATTAATGTGACATCCTTCCATGAATGTGTCAGCTCCATGGTTTTGAATTTCTAAATCACCTCGAGGATATCATAATTTTCTTGCCTTCTATGTCTTCCACTCTCCCTTTTCTCCTAAATCTTTCCTGCATCTCAGTTTCTTCATTTATAAGATGGAATTATTGGACTTTTGAATTTATAGGCTAGTCTCTGTTGAAGGTCACATTTTTCCCACTGATTGGGTTTAGCTAGTATATCAGATAGTTATAGATATAGATCACTATGCTTTTTGTTGCATCCTGTGCCAAGATTCTCAATCCCACAAGGGTATCTGAATTATCTTTTCACATAAACTATTACAAACACAAGGAGAAAATATTTCTTGTAGGCATTATAGATCATCATGGACATAGGACTTTACCACTTCTACAAATTTTCAAGTCATAGAATAAGTCAGAAAATCAGACTAAATTTCCCCTCTAGAAATATACTTAGCTAGGAACACACTGAATTCCACTACTAGAAGGGAGGGGCTATTTCATCTTGTTCTGGTACATCCAGTTCCATACTCTCTAAATAGAAATATATTTTTCTTTTTTCTCCAATTTGAAGAAAGGAGGAAAGGATTGATGAAAACTCCACTTAACAAATGTTTCTTGAATTGAATCATATTCTATGTGAGACCAAGCAATTGAGACCAAGACTGAATATAATAAGGTCAATTCAGTAATGAAAAGTTTTATATGTGTTCAAAATAATCAAATAGACAAGTAAAGGAGACACAACCAAAGAAAAATGAATTTCAATATAGCTGACAATTTAATTAATTGTAATTTAATCATCAAGATACAGCATGGATTGGTGGACAGAAAACTGTCCTTGGAATCATGAAGACCTAGTTTCAAGTCCTAAATCTGACACATACAAGCTATGTGATCTGTTACAAAAAAAAAAAAAAAATACCTTCGTTAAGTTGTCCAGGCAAATCTCTTAAGACTATAAGTTATAGAACTGGTACCTATCATCCCATCTGCACTAACAAAGAAAATTCTGCACCATGAGATTGCTATGCCAACAAGATTGCAAAATTGATAACAAGAACAAAAGTCAAGTTCCTAAAGCAATTCAAAGAGTTACTTGGATTCAGTCTATTACTAGAAGCACCTCTACAATGTGGGAGAATATTATTCTGGTCTGGTAGAACCATAACTAACGATAAGACTGAAGTACTTTGCTCACTTTAGGATAGGTACCGTATTTAATTTAATTTTAAGGATATTCAAAAGCTGGGACTAATCCAGAAGAAGGTGGCCAAGATGGTGATGAAATTAGAAACAATGCTATTTTAGGATTTGGATGAAAGAATTGAATCCTGAGATTACTTATTTGAATAAAGTACATAGGACAGAAATTCAAGCATTGAGTGAAAGCTGCAGAGTTGGACATTCCATGTGTAGAATTCCCCTTATTAATTTTAATTATCCTAAAGAGGAATGGTGTGACTGGCCTACCAACAGATGTTTTCAAGCAGAGGCTGAATGTCCACTTGGCAGGATTATTAAAGTGAGCCCTCCTGCTTAGGCACCAATTGAACTAAATACTACAGGACTATGGATACTCAGATTTTACTTGTCTATAACCTCAACTGGGCTCTTATTATTGCTCAGAAATCTGACATCTAATTATTTATTCATTTCACTTTCCATAGTAACTATTCCAAACTTTTCCCTCTTCTTCAATCCCCTAATTCCTTCTTCAACTTCCATGCCTTGAGTGAATCAACTCCTACTTTATTGTGATAAAGACAAACCATCATGCTGAAAACCCTTCCACCCTTCAGTATTTCTCAGTGTTTATTCCTATCTCTTCCTCCTTCTGTCATTTCTGAATTTTAAAAAATTTCGCATCTTATCAAGAGAATAATACGTTATGATCAGGTAGGTTCCATACCAGGATTGCAGGGCTGGTTCAATATTAGGAAAACTATTAGCATTATTGATCACATCAACAACAAAACTAACAAAAACCACATGATTATCTAAATAGATGCAGAAAAAGCTTTTGACAAAATACAACACCCATTCCTATTAAAAACACTGGAGAACATAGGAATAAAGGGAACTTTCCATAAAATAATAAGCAGTATCTATCTAAAACCTTCAGCAAGCATTATATGCAATGGGGGATAAGCTAGTTGCATTTCCAATAAGGTCAGGGGTGAAACAAGGATGCCCATTATCACCATTATTATTCAATATGGTACTAGAAATGTTAGCGGTAACAATTAGACAAGATAAAGAAATTGAAGGAATAAAAACAGCCAAAGAAGAAACAAAGTTATCACTCTGCAGATGATATGATGATATACTTAGAGAATCCCAGAGATTCAAGTAAAAAACTCCTTGAAATAATAAACAACTTTGGCAAAGTTGCAGGTTACAAAATAAACCCGCACAAATCTTCTGCATTCCTATATATTAGCAACAAAGTCCAACAGCAAGAGATAGAAAGAGAAATCCCATTTAAAGCAAGAGTAGACACTGTAAAATGCTTAGGAGTTTGCCTGCCAAAACAAACCCAGGGACTATATGAACACAATTACAAGACACTTTTTGGACAAATAAAGTCAGATTTAAGGAAGTGGAAAAACATCAATTGCTCATGGGTAGGCCGAGCTAATATAACATAAATGACAATTCTACCTAAATTAATTTACTTATTTAGTGCCATACCAATTAAACTATCAGATAATTATTTTCTAGAGCTGGATAAAATAATATCAAAATTCATTTGGAAGAACCAAAGGTCCAGAATATCAAAGGGACTAATGAAAAGAAATGCTTGGGAAGGTGGTCTAGTTATACCAGACCTCAAATTGTACTATAAAGCAGCAATTATCAAAACCACTTGTTATTGGCTAAGAAACAGAGGGGTAGACAATGGAATAGACTTGGCACTCAAGACACAGTAGGCAAGAAATATAGCAACCTCCTGTTTGATAAACCCAAAGACCCCAGCTTCTGAGATAAAAACTCACTGTTCGACAAAAATTGCCAGGAAAACTGGTTAACAGTGTGGCAGAGATTAGGCATAGACCTATGCCAGACACTGTACACAAGAATAAAGTCCAAATGGGTACATGATTTAGGTACAAAGATTGATACCATGAATAAACGAGAGGAGCAAGGAATAGTGTATTTATCAGATTTATGGAGAAGGGAAAGAATTTTTTTCTAAAGAAGTGATAGAATGCATTATGAAATGCAAGATGGATATTTTGACTACATTAAACTGAAAAGTTTTTGCACAACTAAACTCAATGCATCGAAAATTCGAAGGGATGCAGTAAATTGGGAAAAAAATTTTATGGCTAAGCTTGGGGATAAAGGCATCATTTCTAGAATATATAGAAAATTGACTCAAATGTATAACCATACAAGTCATTCCCCAAATGATAAATGATCAAAGGATATGAACAGGCAATTTTCAGGGGAAGAAATTAAAGATATCTATAATCATATGAAAAAGTGCTCTA
Organism: Bettongia penicillata ogilbyi; assembly: GCA_023548195.1. Taxonomy (NCBI): domain Eukaryota; kingdom Metazoa; phylum Chordata; class Mammalia; order Diprotodontia; family Potoroidae; genus Bettongia; species Bettongia penicillata. Next base: position 5,069,372 of record JAJHZJ010000518.1, on the reverse strand, counting down.
AATCACTATTGATTAGAGAGATACAAATCAAAACAACTCTGAGGTAACATATCACACCCATAAGATTGGCAAATATGACAGAAAAAGAAAATGATAAATGCTGGAGAGGATGTGGGAGAGTTGGAACACTAATTCATTGTTGGTGGAGCTCATCCAACCATTGGTGTGAGATCATCCAACCATTCTGGAGAACAGTTTGGAACTATGCCCAAAGAGCTACATAAACATGCATACCCTTTGACCCAGCAATATCGCTACTAGGACTGTATCCCCAAGAGATTATAAAAATGGGAAAGGGTCCCACATGTACAAAAATATTTATAGCAGCACTCTTTTTTTTAATATAAATTTATTTATTTAACTTTTTACATTCATTTTCACAAAATTTTGGGTTCCAAATTTTCTCCCCATTTATCCCCTCCCCCCACCCCCAATACACCAAGCATTCTAATTTCCCCTATCACCAATCTGCCCTCTCTTCTATCATCCCTCCCTTCTCTTGTTCCCATCTTCTCTTTTGTCCTGTAGGGCCAGATGATTTTCTATTCCCCATTAACTGTATTTCTTATTTCCTAGTAGCAAGAACAATACTTAACAGTTGTTCCTAAAACTTTGAGTTCCAAATTCTCCCCATCCCTCCCTCCCCACCCATTCCCTTTGGGAAGGCAGGCAATTCAATATAGGCCCTATCTGTGTAGTTTTGCAGATGACTTCGATAACAGTCGTGTTGTGTAAGACTAACTGTATAACACTCCATTCTATCCTGCCCCCCATTGTTTCTATTCTGTCTTTTGATCCTGTCCCTCCCTGAGTGTTGACTTCAAATTGCTCCCTTCTCCCATTGCCCTCCCTTCCATCATCCCTCACTCCCTGCTTATCTCCTTCTCCCCCACTTTCCTGTACTGTAAGATAGGTTTTCATACCAAAATGAGTGTGCATTTTACTCCTTCCTTTAGTCGAATGTGATGAGCGTAAACTTCATGTTTTTTTCTCAGCTCTCCTCTTTTTCCCTCCACTAAAAAGTCTCCTGCTTGCCTCTTGAATGATATATAATTTACCCCATTCCATTTCACCCTCTCTCCTCCCACTACATTTCTCTCTCACCATTTACCTTAATTTCTTTTAAGATATGGTCCCATCCTATTCAATTCACTCTGTGTTCTCTGTCTCTGTGTGTGCGTGCATGTGTGTATGTGTGCATGCACGCATGTAGCTGTGTGTGTGTGCATTTGTGTGTGTGTACGTCTGTGTGTGGTCCCACCAACTACCCAGATACTGAAAAGTTTTAAGAGTTACAAATATTGTCTTTCCATGTAGGAATGTAAACAGTTCACCTTTGGTAAGTCCCTTCTGACTTCTCTTTGCTGTTTACTTTTTCGTGCTTCTTCTCATTCTTGTTTGAAATTCAAATTTTCTTTTCAGCTCTGGGCTTTTCATCAAGAATGCTTGAAAGTCCTCTGTTTCATTGAAAGACCATATTTTCCCCTGAAGTATTATACTCAGTTTTGCTGGGTAGGTGATTCTTGGTTTGAGTCCTAGTTCCTTTGACTTCTGGAATATCCTATTCCACTCCCTTCGATCCCTTAATGTAGAAGCTGCTAGATCTTGTGTTATCCTGATTGTATTTCCACAATACTGGAATTGTTTCTTTCTAGCTGCTTGCAATATTTTCTCCTTGACCTGGGAATTCTGGAATTTGGCCACAATGTTCCTAGGAGTTTCTCTTTTTGGATCTCTTTCAGGTGGTGATCGATGGATTCCTTGAATACTTATTTTGCCCTCTGGTTCTAGAATATCAGGGCAGTTTTCTTTGATAATTTCATGAAAGATGATGTCTAGGCTCTTTTTTTGATCATGGCTTTCAGGTAGTCCTATAATTTTTAAATTGTCTCTCCTGGATCTATTTTCCAGGTCAGTTGTTTTTCCAATGAGATATTTCACATTCTCTTCCATTTTTTCATTCTTTTGGTTTTGTTTTATGATTTCTTGGTTTCTCAGAAAGTCATTAGACTCCATCTGCTCCATTCTAATCTTGAGAGAATTATTTTCTTCAGTGAGCTTTTGAACCTCTTTTTCCATTTGGCTAATTTTGCTTTGGAAAGCATTTTTCTCCTCATTGGCTTTTTGAACCTCTTTTGCCAATTGAGTGAGTCTATTTTTCTTCAGCATTTTTTGGGGTCTCCTTTAGCAAGGTATTGACCAGTTTTTCATGTTTTTCCTGCATCTCTCTCATTTCTCTTCCCAGTTTTTCCTCCACCTGTCTAACTTGATTTTCAAAATCCTTTTTGAGCTCTTCCATGGCCTGAACCCACCGGATATCCACCTTGGATGTCTGGGATAGAGAGGCCCCAACCTCCACGTCTTTCCCTGATGGCAAGCATTGTACTTCCTTTTCAGAAATGAAGGGAGGAAGGAACATCTCTTCCCCAAGAAAGTAGTTCTCTATGGTCTCATTTTGCTTCCTTTTTCTGGGCATTTTCCCAGCCAGTTACTTGACTTCTGAGATTCCTCTCCACCCCCACTTAGATCTGCCCAGGTATTGCTTGGGGCTGAGATTCAAATGCTGCTTCCCAGCCTCAGGGCTTTCTGCAGTGGGAGCGGCTGCTATTCAGTGTGAGCTTAAGTTCTGGTGCTTGGGTTGGGGCAGGGCCGCCTCCCAGGCTCAGTTCCCTCAGGGGGTTTATGCAGAGACCTTCAGTAATGGAGCTCCTGTCTGCTCAGGGAGTCCCGGGCCACCGCTGCCTCCTCCACTGACTCTGCCGCTGCCTCCCAAGGGTGCTCGAGCCACGGAGACACCCCGCTTCCCTCTTGGCCAGCCCAGAAGTCTCTCTCACTGACCTGGAGCGCCTCTGGGTGGAGGGACCTTCGCGGCCGCCAGAGATTCCGTCCCTGAAGCCTGCTCAGATCTGCTCCTCTGGGGCCACGCGGCCAGGGCAATGCAGGGCTGGGCTCTGTGTCTGGAGCACAACGGACACCTGGGGACGGCTTTCCAGGGCTCTCTGGAACGGAAATCTCTTCCAGTGTGTTTCTGCATGGGTTCCATTGCTCCAGAATTTGTGGGGAGTTCTTTTTACAGGAAATTTATGGGCTGTGGATTTGGAGCTAGCATATGTGAGTCTTTCTACTCCACCATCTTGGCTCCTCCCCCCTACAGCAGCACTCTTTGTGTTAGACAAGAACTGGAAATCAAGGGGATGCCCATCAATTGGGGAATGGCTTAATAAATTATGATATATGAATGTAATGGAATACTATTGCACCATAAGAAATGATGAACAAGAAGACTTCAGGGAGGCCTGGAAGGACTTATATGATCTGACACTGAGAGAAAGGAGCAGAACCAGGAGAACTTTGTGCACAGCAACGACCACAGTGCGTGAGAGTTTTTTCTGGTACACTTGGAACTTCGTAATAACACAAGAACTTACTGAAAAAAAAATCCCAACTACGGTTTTCTAAGGCAAAATGCCTTCCACACTCAGAGAAAGAAATATGGAAGTCATTCGCAGAATGTAGCAGATCATGTTTGTGTGTTTGTGGGTTTTCGTGTATTATGTTTTGATTTGTTATAGGATTTCTTCCATTTAATTTAGTGTGACTACATAGCATGACTACAGTGAAAATGTGCTCAATAGGAAAGTATATGTAGAACCTATACAGAATTGTATGCTGTCGTGGGGAGGGCAGGGGGGTAGTGGGAGGAAGGTTTGGGGGGGGATAAAATCTTAATTTTAAGGAAGTGATTGTAGAATAAAAAATAATAATAATAAAATAAAATAAATTAAATTAAAAAAAAATTTCTGAATTTAAAAAGTCTCTAATTCTTACTGTCTAATTCTTTTTCCCATCTTCTTGATGCAATCCTATCTTAGTTTTCCTAGACCTTGTGTAATGGTTATTTAAATTGGAAGATCTTTTTCATTCAATAATAGGCCCATGTGACCTGTTTAAATCACATGGATGATTAAGTCATATGTGATGGGAATTGCCTGATGAACAGGTGGAAAAGGAATGTGGTGCAGAGCTGAGAGTAAATTGGTCAGGCTAGTCAAAGATGGGAAGGACACAAGCAAGCAGGTATATAGGTTCATGAGTGTTATGAGTGTTTGTGTTGTTTGTTTGTGGGAAGTCCCTGGGGGCGGGGGGAAAGGGGGAAGGCTTGGGAATGTTTTTGTCCCCAGCAGTGCTAATGTGTGTTGATTTCTTGGTTACTTACTAAGACTGATTTGGCTTTCTGGTGTTTGAATAAATATTTTCTTCTACCTTCTATACAGAGAGTGTGAATTATGCTGGTGTATTCATAGTTAGTTACCCTTAGTGCCATGAATATTGCCTTGGTGATACATTTGGCATCACAAACAGGATCACAGGGTTTAAAATCTCTATTTGGAGTCAGAAAATATTTAGAGGCAGAACCAGATATTCCAGGATGGCAGGATTTACCATATACCTCCTGGCGAAGGAATGGGCTAAAAGCACTGCACTTTGTGAAAACTGGGAACCAAGGTTACAGGAAAAGGAACCTAGAGACTAGGAAATATGTTTGCAAGGAGTACCAAAAAAGTCAAGGGAAAAAACCAGCAGGAGTGTGTAGGAGAGGCTGGATTTTATTAATAGGTTACTGTATTATGTGTGAAAGGAGAGACAAATGAAGGCAAAAATTCAGATGGAAAAAGAGTTAGCTGGTTTGCATGAGAATTCTCAGCATTAGGGCTCTCCTTTAAAAGAGCAAGCTGAGGGGTCTCAAGTGGAAGAAAAGACTATTTATTTAGCTAAGAAGGAGGAGGCTGGCAAAAGAAGTATGCATACAACCTTTGTACAGACCATGCCTAGTTGCCATGACAAAATCTGACAGGAGAGTGCATAGGCAGATAATGTAACAAAGTCAGAATTGAAAAATGAAACAGTGTTACAGGGAGAGATTTCTCATGCTGAAACTCATCCCACACTAAGGTGAAAATAGGAGAACCAAGCAGGGAACACAATGTTCATTGAGATCAATGAGGATTTTACTCAGCAGGAGGTCACAGATATTTTGAGTCCATCTATCCAAAAGATGGGAGAATCATTAATAGTATGAATGGGTAGAATCAGTGATGCAGGGGTTGGAGGAGTTTCTATATATAGATGGTGTAGATTGCTTGAAATTTTTAGGTATTAGAATACATTTATACAGCAAACTAATAGAGATTACAATATGCAAGGAGGTAACAATACCATTAATCTGTTAGCTTTGGCTGCAAATGGATGCAGTAAGCAGTATCCTACTGACTATGTGACCTACTGGAGATAGACTCTGGTATTTGCTTAGGGACTGTATAAGAAAGTTATAGAAGACTGCCACAATAATCAGAAAAGCAAATGCATACTATGATACCCCTTTAGCCATTTCCCATAGGAATATAATAATGAAAATAATTCCTCTTGCTAAAAGCACCGAGTTTTGACTAACAATTGGGGAAATAGGGCACCTCTTTCAGAGGTGCCGGACAAGATTTCACAGTGAAGGGGGTTGAGCCAAGATGACAGAGTAGAAAGATGGACCGGTTGTAGCTCTCCCCACATAGCCTATAAAATACCTATAAAATTGACTCTAAACAAATTCTAGAGCAGCAGAAGCCACAAAACGACAAAGTGAAAGAGATTTAAGCCCAAGACAGCCTGGAAGGCTGACACGAAAGGTCTGTTGCCCCAGGCTCAGAGTGGAGTACAGCGCAGCCTTGGCAGCAGCCAGGCAGGGGCAGGACTGGAGCAGTCTTCAGAGTGCAGAATCACAGGCATCAGCTGTGGTTTCCAGATTTCTCAACCAACAAACACCAAAGACAGCGTCAAAGGTCGGTGAGAAAGCACTTTCACCTGGGTGAGAAGGGAGCAGGATCCGGCCACAGCCTCAAAACGACTGCAGCCACTGCTGCAGCAATGTCCGTTTTTGGAGCAATCCATCTAAAGACTCTGGGGGAATTGAGCTGCTGATATGAATCTCAGCCTTAAGTAGCAGTCCTGGGATGAGGAAAAGCACTGGCTGGTGTGGTAGAGTTGATGGAGTCTCTGGAGAGGGAATACTACTCACAGATACTGGGTAGAAAAGCTTGTGGCTTCTTCCAGAGCAGAGTTCAGGCCAGAAGAGGAGTAAACTTCTCTCCCTTGATTGTGCCACCTTGGAGGAACTGAAAACTTACAGGTCCCTAAAATATACCCTCCACTTGACAAAGGACTCAAAAGTTAAGTAACAGCTGGGAAAATGCCCAAAAAAGGGAAAACAGATAAGACTATGGAAAGTTACTTTCTTGGTGAACAGATATTTTCTTCCATCCTTTCAGATGAGGAAGACTAAAGCATACCATCAGAGGAAGAAATAAAATTCAAGACTTCAGCATCCAAAACCTCAAAATAAATAGGCAATGATCTTAGGCCATGGAAGAACTCAAAAAAGATTTCAAAAATCAAGTAAGATAGGTGTCAACAGCTTCTTAAAGGACACCCCCCCAAAAAATGCTGAAGAAAATAACACCTTTAAAAATAGAAAGTCAAAAGAGGTTCAAAAAGCCAAAGAGGAGAAAAAATGCTTTAAAAAAAGCAGAATTAACCAAATAGAGGAGATTCAAAAGTTCACTGAAGAAAATAATTCTTTAAAAATTGGAATGGAACAGTTGGAAGCTAATGACTTTATGAGAAACCAAAAATTACAAAACAAAACCAAAAGAATGAAAAAGTAGAAGACAATGTGAAATAGCTAATTGGAAAAACAACTGCCCTTGAAAATAGATACAAGAGAGACAATTTAAAAATTATGGGACTACTTGAAAGCCATGATCAGAAAAAGAGCCTAGACATCATCTTTCATGAAATTGTCAAGGAAAATTGCCCTTATATTCTAGAACCAGAGGGTAAAATAAAGAATCCACAGATGGCCTCCTGAAAGAGATCTGAAAAGAGAAACTCCTAGGAATATTGTAGCCTAAGTCCAGAGTTCCCATGTCAAAGAGAAAATATTGAAGCATCTAGAAAGAAACAATTCAAGCATTGTGAAAATACTGTTAGGATAACACAAGGTCTAGCATCTTCTACATTAAGGGATCAAAGGGCTTGGAATATGATATTCCAGAGGTCAAAGGAACTAGGATTAAACCCAAGCATCACTCAGAAAAACTGAGTATAATACTTCAGAGGAAAAAATGATCATTCAATGAAATAGAGGACTTTCAAGCATTCTTGATAAAAAGACCAGAGTTGAATATAAAATTTGACTTTCAAACACAAGAATCAAGAGAAGCATGAAAAGGTTAACAGCAAAGAGAAATCATAAGAGACTTACTAAAGTTGAACTGTTTACACTCCTACATGGAAAGACAATATTTGTAACTCTTAAAACTTTTCTCAGTATTTGGGTAGTTGGAGGAAAGACAATATTTGTAACTCTTAAAAACTTTTCTCAGTGTTTGGGTAGTTGGAGGAATCATGGAACTCAAAGTTTTAGGAACAAATGTTGAGAATTGTTTTTGCATGCAACTGGAAAATAAGAAATACAGGTAATGGGATATAGAAATCTGTCTTGCCCTACAAGAAAAGAGAGAAGATGGGAATAAGGGAAGGGAGAGGTGTGATAAAAGGGAGGGCAGTTTGGGGGAAGGGGTAATCAGAATGCACAGCGTTTTGGGGTGGGGAAGGGGAGATATGGGGAGAAAATTTGGAACTCAAAATTTTGTAGAAATGAATTTTGAAAACTAAAAATAAATTAATACATTAAAAGAAAAACAGAAGATGAGTAAGATGAACGTGAAATGCATTCCCCAATATTTTGTTAGGCAAGTGACTTAGATAACACAGCTGATATGTGGTGGGGATAGCAGGGCATTAGGGTCACTTCAGCAGGTAACTATTTACTTTGGCATTCCTATAGCACCAGGTCTTTATCCAGTTAGTCTATTTGAAGTTAAAAAGAAATAATATTTCACTGTTATATTGAAAGTCACCTCTTCTCCTGCCCCATTCTGCAGTCATATAGAATTACAGAGTGAAGAGACAAGGAAAAGGTTTCTGATTACAATGAGACAATATGCATGGTTACTGTGTTAAGGAGTTTTTAATTGTCTATCCTTTTCTCTTTGCCTTGTCATTGTACCAACAGTCATGGGAAGTCAGCCAAGGAAAGCAGGTGGTGTATGTTTTTTCCCAACACTGTAGTACACTCTTCCAGAACCCATGTTTTCTTCCAACCTCTATATCATAGGAGAGTCATGCCACTCATCTCTTAGTGACAGAACTCAGAGTCAGACTGTCCTGTATAACAATGCCCATTCATACCCCCAACATGTTTAATCTCAGAAGAAAATAAATATTTTGTTACAGTTTGACCCATAATGTATTCCCCCTATGATCCTCATCCATCAGGTTGATAATTATAGTGTATGGGTATAGGTAAATCTCACTGACACTTTCAAAACTACCATATCAAAAAATGAACTACTTACCTTCCCTCTCCCCACAAATATTCCTTCACAAATTGCTTTCTCTGTAACTGGCATCTTGTTATCAATGAACTAAGTTGCAACCTTAGATTATTTTTTCTCCTTTTCTTGACTTTTCATATCTGAACTCAAGTCTGGTATCATAGCATTTCTGGTATCAATATCCTCCTCTTCAACCACACTAATACCGATCTAGCTTTTGCCTTAATTGTCACTCACTTAAACTATCACAATAATGCCTTAACTATCCATTCTGCTTGCATTCTTTGCAATTGTGTTCATCCTTTGCTGCTGAAGAAGACCATGCCGTCAGAGAAATAATGACATGACTTGCACTTGACTTTGATTTTTTTGAGTGAGGGAAGACTGTGCAGGTCACCAGTCTCTCTTCTCCTCCAGAGTCATCTGAATTCAGTGACCAGATATTCAACAGGATGACTGGAGATGACCCAGGATGCATTGCAGTCAAACTAGCATTGCAGTTTGATCCAGGAAGATCTAGGTTCAAATTTCTCCTCAGACATTGTACAACTTTGAGCTAATCAGTTGACTTCTTTGAGCTTCAACTTCCTCATCTGTAAAATTTGATGACTTCAAAATCTATGTTCCTATAATTTTTCGATTTGTCAATTTCCACCCACACTTCCATATCCACCCGTCCAAATCTGGTCTCCATATCAATCATGGAGAACAATAGTGTACCAGCCTGTGTTGTCATTATTATCATATATTACTCTTTTTCATGTACACTATGGTCCAGCAATCCCTAGTACATGACTCTACGTGTTTGCCTTCCATTCACCCTCCCACCTCCATCTTAATTTCCTGCTTATCCTTTAAGCATTCAATACCTTCTTCTCCATGAAGCCTATCTTAGTGTCCCCAATTATGAATGATATTTCTTTTTTTGACCTTGCATAGCATTTTATATTTCTCTCTCATGCACTATATATTATTTTTATATATAATTGTATCTATGGTATATCCACCTTCTAGACTGTTAACTGCATGAGGAAAAATGCCATGTCTTATTTATTCTTTTTACCTTCCTCCTTCCTGTCTCTTGTCTCTCTCTCTCTCTCTCTCTCTCTCTCTCTCTCTCTCTCTCTCTCTCTCTCTCTCTCTCTCTCTCTCTTTCTCTCTCCCTCCCTCCCTCCTTCCCTCCCTCCCTCCCTCCATCCCTCCCTCTGTCCCATGTCTTCTTTGAAGTACTGCTTAACTTCAGCCCTGGGAAGAGAATGAGATGTGGGTCAAAGGAAGATTCTGGAACTAATACAAATTCATCCCAATATTTCAAAGTTGTTATTCAAGGTTATTCAAGGAAAGAGCACTAAATCATCCAGAGCAGAACAGAGCATTGGCAAGAATACTGGCTAGACAATGGATAGCAAAGGAGATTAGGAGAGAGAGGTTGTAGAGGAGAGGTGTTTTTTTAAATAAAGAATTAGAACCCCTAAGGAATGAAACAGATTTTTGTACTTGATTTGCTAGAATTCTATGGCTTTGTTGGTACAGAGAACATATAACAGAGTTACATGGAAGGGTTTTTCAGCTGTTATTTTTTTAAGTTATACTCCTGTGTTTGGACTGCTCTAAGCATTTCACTGATCTGAAAAAAAAAAAAAAAAAAAGACCAAACTATTCACTCCTCAAGTTTTCCTTCACAGGAATTTTATAAAAATAGATGAATTAAATTATGTAACCCCATTGAGTTTTTGAACTTCCACAAGGTAATTTACAGTCCCATGGATTCCAATCTATAGCCTGGTATTGTCTTGATAGTCTGGAAATGCCAAGTGAGAAGTTAAAACAGTGGAAAAGTATTGTTTTTCCCATCATTTCTGGTAATTATTTAAATTTGTTATATATAGGCATGGTGATAGATAGTATAATGAATTAATAATATTCCCTTGGAGAGATAGTATGGTGAAGAATTAACGCTGGATTTAGAATCAGAAGACCTGGGTTTTAATCCTTTTCTATTATTTACTACCTCTGTGACCTTAAGCAGTCACTTGACCTATCTAGAGAGCTCAATTCTTTTTAACCTGAAAAATGAGGGATTTGGACTGGAGTAGAGAATCTTTGAGATTCCTTCTATCTCTAAAGCCCAACTTCACCTTTTTCTGCATGTCATCCTTGAAATCAGGTTTGAAATCACACCGTTTCTTTTACTTCCTTACTTCTTTCCCTTCTTCTTTCCTTCCTTCCTTCCTTCCTTCCTTCCTTCCTTCCTTCCTTCCTTCCTTCCTTCCTTCCTTCCTTCCTTCCTTCCTTCCTTTTTCCTTCCTTTCTTTGTTCTTTCTTTTTTTCACATATCTATTCCAATGCAATTTTCTAAGTGCACCCATTAATTACCTACTGTGGAGTTAGCTTCTCATTTCTCCTCTCTGTCTCAAGTCAAATATTGCTTCTATGACTCACTGGTAGAATGAATCCATTGGAAAACTGAAATAAGAATTTTTGTGTCACAGCTGCTTTTTCCAAGAAAGCTGAAAGAATAAATAATTAATTTGATCATAGAATCTAAAATTGTAATGGTCTTGAGAGATCATCTAGTCCAACACCTTCATTTTACTTATAAGGAAGGTGAGGTTCAGATAGAGAAAAATCACTGACTAAAGATCAATGATCTCAAGCTTAAGTATAAAGAGATCCCCAGAAGCTGCATCTTGATGCAGAAAACTTCAAATTAACAAGACACAAGTTCTATTGTACTTTTATTTATTTTTAAAAACATTTCCCAATTATATCTTACTCTTCATTTATGAGTTTTGCTGTCCCCAGTTCTCTGTTCAAGATCACACATGTGTTCTCAACTGATATATGGTCAATGGATATGATCAGGCAGTTTTCAGATGAAGAAATTAAAGTTATCTATAGTCATATAAAAATGCTCTTAATCACTGTTGATTAGAGAACTGCAAATTAAAACAACTCTGAGGTACCACCTCATACTTATACAGTTGGCTAGTGTGACGAAAAAGAAAAATGATAAATGTTGGAGAAGATGTGGGAATGTTGGAACACTAATGCATTTTTGGTGAAACTGTGAACTGATCTAACCATTCTGGAGAGCAATTTGGAACTATACCCAAAGGGCTATAAAACTGTACATACCCTTTGATTCAACAATACAATACCACTCTAAGTCTGTATTCCAAAGAAATCATGAAAAAGGAAAGGACCTACATGTACCAAAATATTTGTAGAAGCTCTTTTCGGGGTGGCAAAGAATTGGAAATTGAGGGGATGCCCATCAACTGGGGAATGGCTGAACAAGTTGTGGTATATGAATGTAAAGTTGTGGCATATGAATGTAATGGAATACTATTGTGCTATAAGAAATGATGAGCAGACAGATTTCAGAAAAACCTGCAAAGACTTATATGAACTGACGCCGAGTGAAGTGAGTAGAATTAGCAGAATGTTGTTCATAGTAACAGTAATGTTATATGATGATCAACTTTGATAGAATTAGCTCTTTCTAACAATGCAAGGATCTAAGACAATTCCAAAAGATTTATGATGGAAAATGTTATCCACATCCAGAGAAAGAACAGTGGAGGCAGAATGTAAATTGAAGCATATTATTTTTCTCCTTTTTTAGTTCTCATTTTTTCCTTTTGTTCTGATCCTTCTTTCACGTGTCTAAGGTGGACATATGTTTGATATGATTATGCATGTATAGTCTACATCAGATTGCTTAGGAGGGGGAAGGATGGGAACAAGGAAGAAAAAACTTTGGAACTCAAAATCTTATAAAAGTGGATGTTGAAAACTATGTATGTAAGTGGGAAAAAAAATACTATTATATGGTAAAATAAAAAAAGATCACGCATGGGGTAAGTGCTAGAATCAGAATTCAAAGTAAAGTTCTTTACTTCAATTCTGGTGGTCTTTCTGCTCTGCCCTGCAAGTTTATTCTTAAAAGCAAAGAATATCTAAATGTACCCAAAAGGAAACCATTGAATATGTTGTCATTGCTCTAGAGGCAAGGCATTGGAGAGGTTTAGTGACTTCCCACTGTTATGGATAATTATCTTGTAACTTTTATAATCTTTATTGGTTATGTTCTTGTTTCCATTTTTTTTTTGCTTTTCTTTTAAAAACATTTAAAGATGGGATTATACACAGAACTCTTTAATGAATTCCTTAGAGAATTCCTTGTGTAGTCTCATTCTTTCAAATATACAATGTCTTCACGGTTAGTCAAGATTATTTTTCCATTTCTTTCTCAATTTTTCTTTTGAGCATTTTCTATCTTTGAGCCAATGCCCTCTTAGTGTGTTATGGGATCATAGTGTTATTTCTTCTGAAGCTTTAAAATCTTGGGTCATCCTCCAGTTCAAAGTCAGGGATCTTTCTGGATTAAGGTAGAGGCGATTAGTATCATTATCACATCGTATAGGTAAATGCACAGAGATTTAGATCTGGAATAATTTGCTCAGGATTACTCAACCAGAAAATACTGAGCTGAAACTTATGACTCTAAGTTCATTATGCTTTCTACTCCACTATAATGACTAGAATTTGACAATCCACATTCATCCTTGTGCTTCTTGAAAAGAGATATTTCATAAGCAAATTATCTTCTCTAGGTGGGAAAGACAGTGATAGACAGACATGACCTTTGTACTCTGTGTTCATTTAATATGGAACTACACTAAATCTTCCTTGGGACTTGTGACTTAACTTGTATCTAAATCAAATATTAATTTAGGAGCTCATTTCTAATGACTTGTGATACTTAACATCTAGTCAAGAAGAGAGGACCAAAATGAAGACATCACAAAACTGATTTTTTTAAAAGCAATTTTAGTTTAGTTTTCCATTTCTATTCTCTACAATAATAAATACCAATTACTGCTCCTAACCAATTTATCAACAAATAAACATGCATTTATTAAATATTTTCTATGCGTCAGGCATTATGCTAAACATTGAGGGATTCAAAGAAAGGGCAAAAAAATAAACCAAATCAAAAAGAAAGAAACAAAAATAATCCTTATCCTCAAGGAACTTCCTTACTAATAAGGGATAATTCCTCAGTAACTAACAAATTGAACAGTCATATATGTAGCTCATGTTCTGGAGTGTTCTTCATAATCATGACTCACATTGGCATGCTTTGTCCCCATGACTGATTTGCTACTACTCACCTCAAAGTCTAGGGACAGCCCTTAGTGGCTATGGGTAGTTTATAAACCTCCACCAATATACTTAACTAATCATTAGTTAATGTCAAGTAATCAGGCAGATTTAATTAGCTTTTCAAAAGAGGTTTCTACAGTTGATAGAAAGCATCCCTTCAAAAGTTCATCATAATCTCATAACTATTTATACGGAGTTTAGGGGAAAGTGGACTCATACTTAGAAAAGAAAAGTGGCAAAGAGGTAACTCACAGCTCCTAGTATATGGAAGTCTTTTTTAATCCACTTTGTGCTCAAGAAGTTTCCCTTAGGAATGATATAGATTCTTTGTCTCCATACATTATGCTCAGTACGTACTAAGCTTGGAATACTTTCCTGTGTCAGTTGTTCTGGGGATGCTACATGTAACATGATACAAATGTCAAAAATATAAATCCTCTAAAAAAAAAGCCCTTTGAAGCTCCCAAGGTAATTTATATCCCTGGGGGCATGAGGAAGGGAAAGCCAAGGTATTCTCTCCCATCTCAAATGATTCTTTCAAAGGGCTGAAGAAAAATATGCACTGTAACTGAGGGCTTTTAAAAAGCTAAATGCTATGTTTTCCAAACATCTTTCTTACCTAGTAAAGAACTGAGATCTACTCTCACTTGTTTAAGTATTAAAGCATAGAAATGTGTTATTCTTTAATCTGGAAGCTGTTTGGATAATTTTCTAGGTTGATCTCTCTCTCTCTGTCTCTCTCTCTTTCTCTGTGTATGTGTGTGTGTGTGTGTGTGTGTGTGTGTGTGTCTCTTTTCTCTCTCTCTCCATAGAGGTATAAAATACATATATATATATATATATATATATATATATATATATATATACATTCATTTGTATTTTTATTATTTAAATGTATTTGAGATGCATACACACATATATATATATATACAAATTAATTCATTTACTTATCTATCTTACTTTATCTTTCATCTGTCATTTATATGTTTCTTTGGATAAACAGGGAAGTAGAGTGCAACTTTAATATAAAGTTCAAAGTCAAGAAATAGGCTAGAAAAATAAGCTAACAACAAAAACAGAATTTGACCATAAAAAGATACTATTGTGGCAGGGAAGACCAAGATATATACTAAAAAGAAGACAACAATGTGGAAACAGCTACAAACAAAGCCTCAAAGTAAAATGCTAATTGCATCCAAGCCCAAAAAGAGCTCCTGAAGAATTAAACAGATAAAAGTGGTAGAAAAAAAATTGGGGAAAGAAATGGTTGTAATGCAAGAAAATAATGAAAAGGGAATTAACAGCTTGGTAAAAGGGGCACAAAATATACTGAAAATATACTTTAAAAAATGCCAAATCGAAAAGAAGATTAAAAAATTAATTGAAGAGAACAATTCCTTAATCATCACAATTGGTCAAATGCAAAAAAGTCACAAAAGTTCACTGAAAAAATTCCTTAAAATTAAAATTGCAAACCTGGAAACTTATGAATCCATAAGACATCAAGGAATAATAAAATAAAGAAAAAATGAAAAGAAATTACTAAGGAAAACTGTCCCAGTATCTTAGATTCAGAGAGTAAATGAGAAATTGAAAGAATTCATTGATCACCGAAGGAAATCCCAAAAGGAAAACTCTGCCCAGAAAAACTTAAAAAAAAATAATGGAATAGAGGACTTTCAAACATTCCTGATGGAAAGACCAAAGCTGAATAGAAAATTTGATATTCAAATAAAAAAATTCAAGAAAAGTATAATAAAATAAACATGACAGAGAAATCATAAGGGATTTATTATGGTTAAACTGATTATATTCCTATATGGAAAAATGATAAATGTAGCTCCTAAGAACTTTAGCATGGTTAGGGCAGTTAAAAGAAGTTTACATAGACATGGTGTAATGATAATTTAAATGGAAAGTATTTCATATTTGTTAATAGGCCCATGTGACCTGCCTGGATCACATGGAAGCCTGAGTCACATGAGCTTCTGGTGGGAGGAGTTTGCTGAATGGGTGAAGCAGGAAGAGGTGGAGCTAGAACAAAGCAGAGAGGAAGTTAGTCTTGAGAACAGTCAGAGCTAGGAAGGGATATAGGCTGATGGCTAGCATGAGTGATTTTTGTGATGTCTGTGATTTGCTTAATGGAGCTGGTTTGTGGGAAGCCTAGGGGATGGTATTGTTTTCTGCATTGCTATTGTGTGTATATTTTTCTTACTGTGATGGACTTGACTTTCTGGTGTCTGAATAAATGTTTTGGTTCTGCCTTCCGTGTGGAGACTGTAACATTTCACAATTCTGAATTGTGCCTCAATATTCATGGCTGCCATAGGTGCTGTGAATTTCACACTGGCGCTACAAATAGCAATGAGGATGGGATTGCAAAATGTAAGACCTCTATTTGGAGACAGAAAGGCAGAGGAGACAGAGGAAGAAATGGATGTCCTGGGTAGAAAGATTTGCCTTATTCCTCCCTAGAAAGACAATGGGCTAAAGACACTGATCTCTGTAAAAACTAGGAACCAAGGGAGGAACAGAAGGGAGAACACAGAAAGATGTTTGCAGGGAATACCAATGAGCCAGGGAAAGAAATGGCAGAAGTGTGTAGGAGAGGCTGGGTCTTCCTAACAGGCTATCAATTGTATGTAAATGCAGAGATTGTATGTATAAGTCTGATGGAAGAGAAGGCTTGGATGGACGTGGAGTTGGCTGGTTTGGAGGAGAAGCTTTTCATCCTATAACATTCAAACAGTCGTGTGGGAGAGGAAGCTGGAGAATTTCAGGTGGTGGAAGAAAAATGCTGTTGGTTTGGCTCACAGAAGGCAACAAGTTAACATAGAAAAGTGAATGCAGCCCTTGCTCAGGCTGGGCTTGATTCAAGCCTAAACACAGTCCAGGAGGATGTATGGGAGGAGAATGAAACCGATGAGAAACTAAGTACTAAGAAAGAAGCAGGGGAATCAGGGCTCCCACGGTGTTTGGGGAGGTAATTGAGGATTTTACTCAGCAGGAGATCACAGAGATTTGGACTCATTTCACCCAAAGGATGGGGGAATCATTGGTTCCATGGATGGTGAGAATTAGTGAAAAAGATAAATTTCCTCAAGAGAGAAGAATAGATAGCTGATTTAAAATCAGAATATATCGACAGGAAAAGAATTGTTTGCTGCTCTATTAAGAGCAGGGGTAGAGTTTGGAGAAATGGATGTCATTCCAAGTAATGAACTATATAAAATGTATCCACGATAGAAGCTTGATTTTAGACCCAGCAGGGAGGTAGGAGCTGCCCCTTTTGATCATTTTGAAACATTGTATCCAGGTTCATCACACCTGCAGGGAGAATGTGGGGTTGGCCAGGCCCTAGCTCATATTAAAGAGGGTGTGTCTCTAGCCAGAATAATGACCCCGGAACTGCAAATTGAAAAACAGTAAACAACAAAGAATGAGGCTATGATAGTGGGTTCATGCAAGGATGGTTGGCCCTGCTTCCGGTTATTATCTCCTTGTTTCTTTTTGGCTTTGTCTGTTCACCTTGTCAGATTTGTTTTCTGCTGCCCTGGTACCCTCCTCCTGTGGATGCCTGATTGCTTAAAGCAGATGTCACTCCCTGCCTGATGTGCTGTATCTCCCCTGCTCCTGGCATCAACCAACTCCAGATGCCAGCTGAGGAACTGATTCCTCAAAGGGACTTCTTGGGGCAGATATAGCTCTGCATCCATTCTTAACCAGAATCAGCTATGGAAGAAGACAACTTTGTCCCTTACCCCACGATTTTGGGCCCCATTTTTTCAAGGCAAGAGTGATGGGGTGCATTTACTCAAACCCCACGCTAAGATACTATTCTGTGTGCTTATTTTGTGTGATCCCTGTTATATTGTAAAGCTCTGTTGACACTAGTTGCCTAAGATACTGTTTCATATGCTTATTTTTCTGTTATCTTGTTAAAGTTCTGTTGATACCAGTTGCCCCACCAAACCTGACCTATATAATGAATACAAAAAAGGCTTCATTAAAAAAAAATATATACTGAATAAAGAACTGAGTCAAAACAAGTCATTCTCCAATAGATAAATAGTCAAAGGATATAAACAATCAGTTTCCAGAACAAATCAAAGCAATCTATAGTCATAGGGAAAAAAGCATTCTTTTAAGTCACTGTTGATAAGAAAAATCAAATTAAAAACAACTTTGAGGTACCACCCCGGTATATGTAGGGGGACCTCCTATCACAAGTTCTTAGATCTGCATTCATCAAAGGAAAGGCAACTTTTGAGGGGTTAACAATCACTTTAATCAAGCACATGTATCAGTCCTTTAACCAAGCGTGTGTATCATTTACCTATTTCATGGGAGTCAGCACCCCAAACTTCAAAGAAAATACAGAGAAATTAAAAGTCAACAGACATACTTCCAAAATGTCTGACCATAATTTAACAGACAACTGTCTGATTGTAATTACTAAGGAGGAAATCACAAACATCTGGGTTCTCCAAGACAGAGGGCTCCTTAAAGGGGCTTCCCAGAGTCCTCATGTCGCCAAACAAACACTTCCATCCAGTAAGCCTCAAAGTAAAACCTCACCCTAGGAGTATTTACACACTTTTTAGAGTCAGAGGGCATAACCCTCTGACCCAGTGCCTAGTACTTGGTACCCTTCTACAAAACAACTCCCCTAATCAAGCTTCCCACAATGGGCAGGCCCATCAATGGGAGGGAAAGATCCTCACCAATCCCATTATTCAATAGGTGGCACTTTTAGTAAAATAAAAACAGCAGAAGATCCTAATTTGATTGCCATCATATCTATCAGAAATAACAAATACTGAAGGGAATGAAGAGGAAAGAAGTACACTAATGAAATGTTGGTGGAATAATGAACTAGTCCAACCATTTGGAGAACAATTTGGAACTATGCCCAAAGGCTCTAAAATCGTGTACATCCTTTGACTCAGCAGTACCACTATTAGATCTATATCCCAAAACAATAAAAAGAAAAGGAAAAGAACCTACATGTACAAAAATATTTCTAGCAACTCTTTTTGTGTTAGTAAATAATTGAACATCAGGGGGATGGTCATCAGTTGGGGAACACCTGAACAAGTTGTGGCATATGATTGTAATGAAGTAATACTGTGCTATAAGAGATGGTGGGGGAGGGGGAGAATTCAGAAAAAAAAAAAACATGACAAGATCCATATGAATGAGAACCAGGATATCATTGTGCACAGTAACAGTAATAT
Organism: Bettongia penicillata ogilbyi; assembly: GCA_023548195.1. NCBI lineage: Eukaryota > Metazoa > Chordata > Mammalia > Diprotodontia > Potoroidae > Bettongia > Bettongia penicillata. The sequence continues at coordinate 5,050,513 of JAJHZJ010000518.1, read as the reverse complement.
TCTAATTGTGATCATCTGTGAAAGATATAACTTCTAAAATGATCCTAAAAGGATTATGATGAAAAAAATGCTCTTCACCTCTAGAGAGAGAACTGAAGTGTAACTTTCTCCCTTCCTTTATTTTTCTTGCTTTTTTTTTCCTTTGGCAATATGGCTAACATGAAAATGTTTAGCATGATTTCAAATGTAAAATTGATATGATTTTGCTTGCCTTCTCAGTGGATGGAGAAAGGATGTGGAGGGAGGGAGAAAATTTGGAACTCAAAATTTAAAAGTAAAAGGATATTTAAATTAAGAATTTTTTTTTTAAAAGAAGTATTTCACTAAGAACTCCACTTCTCTGTCTTTTCCACCAAAAGAGGATTAAGAGTTGGGTTGAGGAAAATGAGAAAAGCAAGGAAAAGCAATTTTGGGGTACATGAAAAACCGTAAGAGTGGGACCATAGAGGTGAAGTAACTTGGTTCCATCTAGGACTCACAAGAATCAAGGGCTATCATTTATTAACAAGCCTTAATACTTTCTTTAATCTGAAAATGTTAACATTTTTGAACACTTGTGATTAATTTTAGGAAAACTTGGTTTATTCTTGGACCACCTGAAGGTGGTATGTTGTCTACAAATAAAAAAATAAATACACCACTAAATCTTTTGATCTGTCAAAGGTATCTGAGTATTTTTTGCTCCCATCACTCGGGACACTAACTTTTATCGACTTTATTGGGATTGAAAAAATACTAAATTCTAAGCTCTTTGAGCATAGAGATAGTGTATCGTTTTTATTTGTACCTTTCCTAACAAGTACTACTGTGCCTCATTATGGAGAACACTGTGAAAAAAAAGCAATCCCCTCAATAAATGTTTGCTGAATAAATGAATGACTGCCTTCCAGTAGTGCTGCTAATACTTACTGGAGGGTCAAGAGTATAAACAAAAGAAGGTTTTCAAAGATTGTTGTACCTGGAAAAGACATAAGTGAACACCTAATTCAGCCCCCTCTCCTTTGGAGATAAAGAAGCTGACAAGATAAGTGACCTGTGCCCAAGGTTATATACCCAGTTAGAGCAAGGATTTGAAAATCAGCTCCAGCCTAGTAGTCTAATTTCTTTCCTCTGTATCAGTCCTGGCAAAGAGAAGATAGTCACACTCAAGTGTTCACTATAGTACAAGATAATCAGTGTCATTTAGATACTGTCTCAAAAGGACATTGACCAAAAGACTTTTGATGAGAATGATTTTTTTCCCATCCTGTGTGACTAATTCATACTAGTTTGTCATCAGCAAAAACTGATAAATAGCAAGTTCTTTGAAAGAACACAGCAAATAATAATAGAGTTATACTATGGACAAAGTGACAGAAAGTGATACTTAAGAGTATCATTCTCATTTTTGGTTTCACTCTCACCATAAGCCCTAAAAATATAGTACCCTCAAATATCACTGAGAACAGTGTAATTAAATATTGTAATTAAGAATTTAAAAGCACTCATAATTGTATCTCTTGTCGTTTCTCAACTATTAAAAGGTTACCCCCTAAAGACAAGGAAGCAATAATATGCATATTACTATGTGAATGCAACCAGAGTGAAAAGTTAATTTATAATAAAATAGCATCAGGACGGGAATAGAAAGTACTGAACTTGAAAGAAGCTGGAAGGTATATGACCTTTGCAATTACTTTACTGTGAAGACTAAAAAGGACTCTCAGCTCTAAGAGGATACAGGACTATAAAGAAGGAAGATTAATTAAAGGAACCAAAAGATTTTGAACAATCCCTTTTGAGATGATAGTGACATGAATATACTTGAGGTGCTGGGGCCTTCTTCATCTGCCTGGATAATATAGCATTACTCACCAACAGAGACATTGTGATGCTTCTTGATGGAACAGGATATAGTTTTTGACATTTGGGAGCCAGATTTGCTTTAACAAGTCTTGGTCATTTTAAGCTTTATCTTGGGAAAGAAAGAAAATGCAAAACTACAGTTGATCTTTCATAAAGATGTAGAGGGCATATGTTTCAGGTATGGCAGAATGAACAGCATGAGCCAAAGGGTGGAGAGTAAAAAGTTTGATACTTGAAAATGGCAAGATCTAAATGATTAAATGAAAAGTTCACAGCAGTGTAATGCATTGAAAAGCTTAATGAATTTGTAGTCTGATGATTTGATTCAAATCCTGGCTTTTCTACATACTGTGTGTGTGGCCTTGTGTAAATCACAATGAAGGGGGCGGAGTCAAGATGGCGGAGTAGAAAGACTCACGTATGCTAGCTCCAAACCCACAGCCCATGGATTTAATGTAAGAAGAGCTCCCCACAAGTTCTGGATCACTGCAGGGTGTGCAGAAACACAGTGGAAGAGAGTTTGGTTACAGAGAGCCCTCGAGAGCCGTCCCCAGGGTCTGTCACACTCCGGAAAGCGGACCCCACCCCAGTGCTGCCCTGGCCCGGAGGCCCCAAAGGAGCTGATCCGAGCAGGCTTCAGGGACTGAATCTCCGGCAGCCGGGAAGGTCCCTCTGC